>QGDY01000281.1:0-21233 GCA_004367095.1 Fusarium nanum | reverse complement strand
CTGTACTGTACTGTACTGCACTGCACTGCTCAGCTCATCATGGATGGATGGATGCTTGCTACCTTACTTGGGCATTGCCCGTTGAAGCGCCGGCCGTCCCATCGGTAGAACCTTCTACGCACTGGCTACTATATAATTTCTTCCTCTTCTCCCTCTCCTCTTTTTTCTCTCTTTCTCACCTTCATCCTTTACCTTTTATTCTTAAAGGCAAATAACTAATTCACCAACCCACTTAGAAAAACATAACACTAAGTCAACATGGCTGTCAAGAAGGTCTTCGCCCGCTCCGTCTACGACTCCCGTGGAAACCCCACCGTCGAGGTTGACGTCGTCACCGAGACTGGCCTCCACCGTGCCATCGTTCCCTCCGGCGCCTCTACCGGTTCGTCTCGACCGCACTCGTCAATTCTCCCTATGCAATCGCTAAATTCATAATAATATAGGCCAGCACGAGGCTTGCGAGCTCCGAGATGGTGACAAGTCCAAGTGGAACGGCAAGGGTGTCACCAAGGCCGTCGAGAACGTCAACAAGGTCATTGCTCCCGCTCTGATTGAGAAGAACCTCGACGTCAAGGACCAGTCCGCTGTCGATGCCTTCCTCAACGAGCTCGATGGTACCAGCAACAAGACCAAGCTTGGTGCCAACGCCATCCTTGGTGTTTCCCTGGCTGTCGCCAAGGCCGGTGCTGCTGAGAAGGTGAGTCTCGAACATACAACACTACATTCATACTTTTGAATCAATCCGCTAACATCGTCATAGGGTGTTCCTCTGTACGCTCACGTTTCCGACCTTGCTGGAACCAAGAAGCCTTACGTCCTTCCCGTTCCCTTCATGAACGTCCTCAACGGTGGTTCCCACGCTGGTGGCCGCCTCGCCTTCCAGGAGTTCATGATTGTCCCCACGTATGTGCCTTGAACTTCCATCCGTCATCAGAGGTGACTAACAGGACCACAGTGATGCTCCTTCTTTCACCGAGGCTCTCCGCCAAGGTGCTGAGGTCTACCAGGCTCTCAAGGGTCTTGCCAAGAAGCGATACGGCCAGTCCGCTGGCAACGTCGGTGACGAGGGTGGTGTTGCTCCCGATATCCAGACCGCCGAGGAGGCTCTCGAGCTCATTACCGATGCCATTGAGCAGGCTGGCTACACCGGCCAGATGAAGATCGCCATGGACGTCGCCTCCAGCGAGTTCTACAAGGAGGCTGAGAAGAAGTACGATCTTGACTTCAAGAACCCCGAGTCCGACCCTACAAAGTGGATCACCTACGAGGAGCTCGCCAGCATGTACTCTGACCTCTGCAAGAAGTACCCCATCGTCTCCATCGAGGACCCCTTCGCCGAGGACGACTGGGAGGCCTGGAGCTACTTCTCCAAGACCCAGGACATTCAGGTTGTCGGTGATGACTTGACTGTCACCAACCCTCTCCGCATCAAGAAGGCTATTGAGCTCAAGTCTTGCAACGCTCTCCTCCTCAAGGTCAACCAGATCGGTACTCTGACCGAGTCCATTCAGGCCGCCAAGGACTCTTACGCCGATGGCTGGGGTGTCATGGTCTCTCACCGATCCGGTGAGACCGAGGACGTCACCATCGCTGACATTGCTGTCGGTCTCCGTGCTGGTGAGATCAAGACCGGTGCCCCCGCCCGATCTGAGCGTCTTGCCAAGCTCAACCAGATCCTCCGCATTGAGGAGGAGCTCGGTGACCAGGCTATCTACCCTGGTAAGGACTTCCGCAAGTCTGTTAACCTGTAAATGGGAACAAATGGATATGTGGAACAAAAAAGCCTTGTGATGATAATGATGCCTTGAGGTCTTCAGCCAGGACGCTGGGACCATATACCAGGATGGCAAATTGAGAGTAATAGAGGCAAAAACAGTAAAAGCCAACTGATCAATTAATAAAACTTTGATTGAAGTTCAATATATATTGCTCGCTTATGTGACTGTATTTTACTTTGCTGTGCTTTAAAGAACGACAACGGCTGAGGTCTAACTGGTTGAAACTGCTGTGGCTTGTGTCATTCATTGCAGCCACAAGTGGCTGTTTCTACAGCAACAAGCTCATTGGCGCATCGATAATATCAACATTATGCGACCATCCCACTTAAATCGTTAGCTCTTCAACCACAACCACAATCACACCGACCGATCCTGAGAGTGTTCTATACACATAAACACCTCTTTAGAGGAGATACTAACCCACCATGTCATCTTCAGGAGACCTCATCGACTTCGACTTGATCGAGGGTCAGAAAGAAAACATTCAGTCCTTGCCAGGCGGTCGTTCAGCAAAGAAGCTTGCCGAGCTTTACTCCCCATCGCCTCTTCACAAGCAGTCGACACCCACACCCTTGGATACGCGTAATGTCAACGACTGTATTCGAGCCGAGTTCGAGCAGGAAGTCGAGAATCTAGACGAGTCAGACGATCCCCTCGACATCTTCGAGCGTTATGTGCGATGGACACTGGACGCCTACCCCTCAGCACAAGCAACACCACAATCACAACTTCACACTTTGCTTGAGCGCGCAACAAAGACTTTCATCGGGTCAGCACAATACAAGAATGACCCTCGATACCTCAAACTATGGGTTTACTACATCCACTTCTTCTCCGAGGCCCCACGAGAGACGTACATGTTTCTGTCACGTCATGGAATAGGAGAGTCTCTCGCCCTATTCTACGAGGAATATGCTGCTTGGCTTGAGGGTGCTGGTAGATGGGCACAGGCCGAAGAAGTATATAAGCTGGGCATCGAGCGAGAGGCTCGACCTGTGCCGCGCCTCATGCGCAAGTTCAAAGAATTTGAGGAGCGTGTCGCTCAGCAGCCAGATGTTATGAACGAACCCTCATCTCCCGCATTACCCACCATGCGACCAGCACTTGCTGCCAAAGTTGACCCTTTTGCTGCTGCTCGTGCGGCAGACCCTCAAGCTTCAAGGACATCAAGTGGTGGAGCAGCCAAACCTGGGAAAGCCAAGATGGCAATTTTCTCTGATGGCGACGCTCAACCTTCTGCCATGTCATCGATGGGTGCCGGGTCAAAGGGTTGGGATAGTATTGGCTCACTAGCGGATCGCAAGAAAGAGAATGCGATGGAGGCTAAGCCTTGGGCTGGAGAGACGCTCCAGGCTGGTGGAAAGAAGAGCGCAGCTCCAAAGATGTCGGTGTTTAGGGATCAGGTAAGTTGATCCTCTTTCCCCTGACTCGTCCACATGTTGATGGTCATAGGACTAATGTATGGTTATGATTTGTTATGGTTGAATAGTCTCTTTCGCAAATACAGAATATCGTTGTTGTTCCGTCAAAACATCAGATCTCCTTACATCCACAAACTGGTAAGAAGGAGCGTGTTTTTGTTGACCTTGCCGCTATATATCCGACTCCTGAAGAAATTGGCACTGAGCTTAGCTTCGAGGAGATCATCGCTGCTAATCGAGGATGGCTCGGTCACTGCTGGGAAGAAGAGTCGATCGACGAGAGCATTGTCCCTGAACCTGCTGCTCCTCTTGAAATTGAAGAGATCAGCAAGGGCTTGGGAGAAAAGCTGATGATCCACCAAGATCCTGTTGACAAAATTCCTGTCCATAAGGATTCTGGTGACAAATTGATGATTCGCCCAGACCCTGTGGGCAAAATGGCTATTCACAAGGATCCCGTCAATAAACTCGTCATCCATCAGGACTCCTCCACTAAACTAGCAATCCACAAGGACAGCGTGCAATATGATGAGAACGGCAGGGTTATTGAGCAACCTAGACCTCCACGGGGTAGCAAGAAGAAAAAGATGATGGAAGTCAATGAGACTCAAATCAGTAAGTCGGCTCATATGAGTACCATAGGTCAATCTAACCGTTCAACAGTCAAGGCAAAGCTTGATTCACCCTCAAGACCAAAGCTGAAAAAGAAGAACACATCTGAGCCCACAATGACACTTCACACTAAAGCTGCCACCGATGATATCTACGATATCTTCAATGCACCTCTGAAACCTGCTGGTCAGGAGGAAGAGGAAGAAAGCGCAGATGAGGACGATTATGAAAGCGATGATAATTACACGAGTGATGCTGAGAGTACGGGTACCACGAGGCAGATTGAGCCCAGTGAAGCTGGTGACGACGATAACGATGAAGATGCGAAAAGCATCAGCGAGTGGTCAGACTTCTCGACACGAAGACACATCCCTAATCTCGATGGAGAGGGAGATGAGGATGGAGATGAGCGCAATGACACCCAGGTATCTGCTTTGATCGATACCACTGCTGCAGAGCATGAACAAGACTCGACAGAAGCTCTCGACAATATTGATATCCACTCGCGAGTGGACGAAGAACAAGATGAAGACGAAGAACTTGGGACGCCTGTTTCAGAGGACTTCCCTCCCCAACCTCGCACAACTTTCGTTCCAATTCCGCCCGAGGATTATGAACCCCCTACTCGGCCATATAGGGACCCGGCTGAGGTGGCAAATAATCGACTACCCTTCATGACCCCTATCACAGAAAGGACCGAAGTGTCCTTGGATGTGACAGTAGAGCGCCACGAATACAAGACACCTTGCAAGAGAGAAAACTCCATGACTATCGACGAGGAGGACGAGGAGGATTCAGACCTCGAAGCCCTTAGTAGCCCTATTCGAGGAATAGTCAACGACGTCCTCTCACCGCCGAAGATGTCAGTGCCTTTGGCTCCCAAGTCCGCTGGGCCTCTTGGAAAGTCGATTCCATCGAAACCTCTCGCACCTAAGGGGCCTATCATCAAGGACACGCAGTGCAACCCTGTGGATGAGGCGGTTCGGTCCGAAATCATTGCCAAGATGCTGCCTCCTTTGAGCTCCTACTCGGGCTTCTATGACCATCGGGATGAGAAGTATGAAAGAGGTGGTGAGATCCGGAAGTTCGCCAAGGCTCTGACCAAGGCAAGCAAGTCGGGCGAGAGAACGTCGTCTATTTCTACCCAAGTGGTGATCGAGCTTCCTGAAATTCGCTCTACTTACACGATTAAAAAGGAACTGGGAGCCGGAGCTTTTGCCCCTGTTTACCTTGTCGAAAACTCCGCCCCAGAAGCTGACGAGAACGACGAGAATGCAGTCCCTACGATGGGCAAAGGAGCTTTTGCTGTCAACCATCGGAGTGAGGTCGAGGCTCTCAAGATGGAGAACCCCCCTACACCATGGGAATTCCACATGATGCGCCTGGCTCACACTCGCTTGGGACCCCAGCATCGTGCTTCTGTCTCACTATCTTATGCACACGAGATGCACCTTTACCAAGATGAGGCCTTCCTTTTCCTGCCTTATCATCCACACGGCACCCTCTTAGATGTCGTCAACTTCTTCCGAGCTGAATCATCTGCAGTTATGGACGAGCAACTGGCCATGTTCTTCACCATCGAGCTTCTACGGACTGTGGAATCTCTGCACTCGAAGAGCGTCATGCATGGAGATCTCAAGGCTGACAACTGTCTCCTCCGTTTGGATGCATTGTCGGATGACGAGTCTCTGACAAGCCAGTGGAAAGCCGATGGCAGCGGTGGATGGTCATCCCGTGGCATTGTACTCATTGACTTCGGGCGAGGTATCGACATGCGTGCTTTTGTCCCTGAGGTTGAGTTCATCGCCGACTGGAAAACTAGCGCACAAGATTGTGCTGAAATGCGAGAGGGCCGGCCCTGGACGTGGCAGATCGACTACCACGGACTCGCAGGTACGATCCACACACTTCTATTTGGTAAATACATTGAAACCATGCGCTGCGACCAAGGTGGGCTAGGCAAGTCGGGTCGACGCTACAAGATTCGTGAGAGTCTCAAGCGCTACTGGCAAACTGATCTGTGGTCTGATTGCTTCGAGATTCTACTCAACCCAGGGGTGGCAGCAGCAGCTGGTGGTGAGGAGGGCGGCCAGATGCCTGTACTCAAGTCCATGAAGAGTGTAAGAGAAAGGATGGAGACATGGCTAGAAGCCAACTGCGAGAGAGGTGTTGGCCTCAAGAGCATCATGGGTAAACTTGAGGCTACTTTCGGCAAGAATCGGAAGTGAGTGTAGCAGGCTGGTTGTCTACTGTCCCTTTGTGGTCTGGCGTTGGATATTGATAAGAGGGCGTTGGTTCTCTCGGGGCATTAAATGCGTGTTTTGGGGTTCGGTTCTTTGTGAGATGCATCATGAGCAATACCCCTTCGATGGAGAAGACTTTATAAATAGATGAGATTTGCATGGTTAATAGCACGAACTATATGACATTACGTATAAAATGACTTCCCAGTGATGTCTTCAGAGCTTGAGCGAGTCGCCCAAGGTAATCGTTATCGAGACCATCTTGGAATCTATTTTATCGCCTGGCCATTGATATTTGGATTTGTTCAAAGAGTAGATATTATGATAGATACATACAAAGCCACAAGTCTAGAATTACAAAGTTTAACCCTGTTAATACACAACACATGGTACCCAGACGCTATGCATACGAGCCAAGCGACTTTTACTCGCTATCATCCGTCTCGCCCTTCTTCTTCCTTCCACCCTTCTTCGTCCCCTTCTTAGCATCCTTTGCTACCTTGCGATCAACTTGATCTTGGATCTTGTTTCGCTCCGACTCGCCTTTAGCTTGTAGCTCTGCCTCAAGCTCTTTGAACTCGTCACTCTCAGCGTCCATGCCAACAAGTCGCTCTAGAAGCTTGATCTCGTCAGCCCAGACCTGCTTGTCTTCAACGGACTTGCCGTCAGAGCCGGCACGATCGATGGGCGTTTCCAAAACCATGGGCATGCCAGCGAAAGGTGCGTGGTTCATGATGCTGTGGAAGGCGCGGAGTCCAAGAAAGCCTGTGCCAATATTGGCGTGGAGGTCTCTGTTGGAGTTGAAGGGTGCTTTGCTATCATTGACTAATATTTGTTAGTGGCTATAGTTGTAGAATAAAAAGGACGGAAACTTACGATGGAAAGCCTTCAGGTACTCGTGTCCCACGACATCGTTGAAGGTATCAAATGTCTTCTTGAATGCTTCCGGTGTCCTCAGATCATGCCCTGCTGCAAATGCGTGGCATGTGTCTATGCAGACACCCACTCTTGACTTATCTTCTATGAGCTCGATGATGTCTCTCAGATCCTCCCAGGTCGAACCAATGACATTTCCACTCCCTGCCATGTTCTCAAGAACCGTAATGACCGTCTTGGTAGCCTTGTGTGACTTGTTGAGCTGCGCCGCGATACGTCCGATGGCTGCAGACCTGTTATCACCACCTGTTGAACCTGGATGGAAGTTGTATAAACGAATGCCCAATTGCTCGCAACGCTGAAGATCGTCGACAAAGGAGGTATACGCTTGGTTAGCCTTGTCTTCGTCGGCCTGTGCCAGGTTGACAAGGTATGAACCGTGAGGGAGGGCATGCTCGTTGGCGCTATAGCTGTGGTCTTTGCATAATGAAATAAACTGATCTTTGGCTTCAGGGTCGAGGGGTGGGTTTGTCCATTTTCGCTGCGACTTCAAGAAGAGTGCGAAGGCGTTTGCGCCAATGTGAATGGCGTTTGTAACTGAATTTTGAACTCCTGAAGAAAGATGGTCAGCAAGCGAAGACAGCCGCAGTCGAAATGTATATACCTCCTGCAGCACTGACATGAGCACCGATATGCATGGCAGGCTTAAGTTCAGAGACAGCTGTTCGATTTGCCAGGGGCGTCGCATCTTCATCTTTAGCCTTGGTCTTGCGTTTCTTGGTCACCTTGGCCGCTGGAGCTGGAGCTGGAGCTGCATTCTCGGCTTCTGGTTCAGCTTTTCGTTTTGTGGAAGCCTTGGTAGTTGCGACCTTTGATACAGCTGCCTTTGAGACTGTTCCATTTGCCTTCTCGACAATCTTGCTAGCGGCCGCAACGGCTTTGGTCATGGTTGGCTTGGGCATCTCGTCGTCGTCGCGATCTTCGTTATAGCTAACTGCCTGCTTTTTACGCAGAGAGGTACGGGGCATTGTTAAGCTTGAGTTGAGTTGGCCTATTGAACGATATCGATTGGTGCCAACTTGATTGATTGATTGATTGATTGATTGATTGATTGACAAATGATGTGTTTATTGACTTGAGTGAGAAGGTCGTCGTTAGGGAATCGCCTGAACCTGCAAGGGTGTGCACTGTGTGACGCGATCAACGCGCTTCCTCCTTGTAAAGCCATCGCGCAGTCACGTGTAATCTCTCTACATGTTCCTTCCATATTGCCGTCTTGAATAATTGAGAAAACCAGCATGTATAACGATTAAAAAGATTATTATTGAAGCCATACACTAACTGACAGCCCAAGCTTACGCATCAGCTGGCCAAGACAAATGAGATTAGAAAGCTGGCTCATAAAGCCAATCTGCTCAGCTAAGAGCACCCCGTTCCATCAAGAGTTGAATGCAACCTTAACCCAGATATCCATACCTATATAAATTGTCCAGAACTTTTTCAACCAATACAAAAGAGAATTAACCGATGAACTCCATTTCAGCCTTGCGGTCTACTGCAAACTGATCCTTGTATGTCTCCCACAGCTTCTCGACCTCCTGAACATAGCGTTCATGGAGCTCGTCGATATCATTCTGAGCTGGCTGGGGTCCGTGAGCTCTATCAACCCGGATAGGTCGTCCCATCACGATGTTGACTGGGCGGCGGTATGGCATAAGTCCGACGTCATAGTTCAGCACGCCGCGGCCATGAAGAGCTGGGAGAGTAAATTTAAAGACCTTGAGAAGGATCATCTGGATCTGGTGAACGATCGGGTGCGTCTTGGGGCTCAATTGATCATAAAGATCGTTCTCGCCAAATCCGATAACAGGGACAAGGTCAGCTCCAGTTCGAAGTGCCATTTTGATAAAACCCTTGCGGCTCTTCAGGATCAAACGAAGGCTGCCAGGCTGAGCTTCGAGCGACTCGCGGGCGCCTCCGACAACAATGGTAACAGCGCGGCCTTGACCATCGTTCTTAGGCCCACCCTTGGAGAGAAGATTCCAGATCGACTCCTTTGAGACCGACTGGAGACCAAGAAGCATGATATAGTCACGGTAGAAAGGGAGGCGGAAGTTGGAGTCCAGAGTAAGCAATGTGTTTGTGATTCCAGGAAAGAGCTCACGGAATCCAAGGGCGTTAGTGCCAAAGGCGGCAAAGGCGCCATGGGAAATGATACCATGAGGATGATAGCCAAAGATGTACTTCCTGTCGGTAGGGAGATCATGTGTTTTGTGCAACTTCATAGGGAAATATCCTGCAAAGAGCTTCCACAATTTCAGACTTCGAACCCATTCTGAGCGGTATGTCAGATTTCCGTTGGTGCCAGCAGTTGATAGAGCAAGGTGGATGAGGTAAGGAATGATGATAGGCCAAGCGAGTGGGTTGGCACAAATCAACCAAAAGGCCGAAACCAACGTGGCGATGGACATGCAATGAAACAAGACGGCTGCTGTCTGCGAGCGTCTCCTCATGGGCACGCGTAGAGGCGCGAAGCGAATTCCTCCAGCGCGCCAACTGGCTGTCTTGCGATCCTGGGACTGGGCGGTGATAGGCAGCTTGGGGTAGGTCCAGTCATCACCGCCTCTGCTGTCTTTCGCATCTCGGTCTGCGACAACGTCGGCATAACTTTTTTCAGTATCATCTGCATCTTGACTCTTGCCATCTTGGCCGTCGGCTTCGGCAGCAACAGCGGCGTAGCTTTTTGCCGAACCGTTGGAGATTCCATTGGGCTTACCATTGGACGCGCCGTTGGTTGACAGCATCAAATCATCAAAATCAGCGTTGCTGGTAGAGATGCTGGAGTCAAAATCTCGGTCTGGCATCTGAGGTCGCTCTTGACCATTCTGCGATTGTCTTGTCAGTTCATATGGCTTGATAGGTAGGTAGGTACCTAGGCAACTGATGCAGGAGTTGGTACGTACGGTTCCATTGGTCATATGTTGTTCTTGCCATTGCTCCGACGCAGCCGACTGGTCGTTTTCCGGGTTAGGAATTGTCGTCACCTTTTCAATGGACTCTGACGGGTGCACGCCTTTCAGATCTCATTAGCGACTCTTCAGTTAAGCGATTGATTGATGATGACGATCCCCAGGTTCCAGGTTCGCGCTGCCGTTGAGCGACAGTCAAGCAGACCATGCGATCAGGGTTGTGGGAGAGAACTTACCATTGCTGGTGGGAATGCCGCCCTCTATGTTGGACATGGTGCACAGCGTCTAATGGTTAGAACGGCTACCTTTCTTGATCTGGTACAGCGTCAAGATAAAAAAAATATTCCGAACTGGAGGGGTAAAGAGGAAGAAGTCAGAGCTGGTAGGGGGAGGACTGAGTGAGGACTGGTTGGATACACACACACAGCCACGTCACAGACTGGTATAAGAAGAGAGAAAGAAAGGAATGACGAGACGAGAAAAACGCAAAATCACAAGAAGACTCTTGAATCGGTCACTATGACACGGGCATTAAACGCCATGTTCTTGTCTTCAGGTGGACCTGGACCGCTTTCGCGTTGTGTTATGCAAAAGCTAAGCTCCAGCTGGGCTATCAGTGATGACGTCGTACCTGATTTGCGTTATTCTGTAGGTTGATTTGACACGTGAAATCAGAAGCTGTTCCATCCTTCGGACAAGAGCTCCGCTTGTCAGGCAGGCTTTACACAGTGTATATCCACTCTTACGTTAAGTACTGCTAACTACCTACTCGCTGAAACCTCAAATTCCAGTTGAGCCTCGGCATAATCAAATTGAAACTCACTTTTTCAGAACACGAATGCGTCAAGGCTAGGGTACCCCTTCGTTCAGCTGCTTATGGTACCACTCAATCAGCTTGCAGAGTACCCTTGACTGGTTTGTACAATTCTTTGTGACCTTCAACCAGATAGATAGATTTTCTATATACAAAGCTCTTCACTTTGCACAACTCTTTCCATCCATCCATCCATGCATGTTGATGGAGGAACGGTTGCTGCCATTGAGGCACACTATCTGAGCATGAAGCAAAAACAATATGGTACAAGGAAGAAGAAACAAGGCAAAGTCCACAAGCCGGTCGTAATCCCGTACCCTTTCTTTTGATGTGGAGGTCCCTACCATCCACAGAGACAGACAATAATGAAGAAAAGAAAGAAAGCAGGTTCCCATGTCCCACAAACGCCTCCTTGAGCACCATGCCAAATACTTCCCAAGGCAAAAAAGAAAGAAAAGAAATAATCACGGTCGTCTCAGTATACTTTGCTTTATAACGACTAGATGTGACGACGCTTGGCCTCTCACACCTTGGCGACTGCAGCTGCCGCTGCGTCGCGCGTTTCAATCTGCTGTTTCAGGTCTGCAACCTCGTGATCAAGGGTCGAGACCTTATCTGTGAGCGCCTTGATCTTCTCCTCCAACGTCTGAACATACGCCCACACACTAGGGTCGCTCTGAGCAAACATGTTTCCGCTGTCATTGGTAGACTGTGCGCCGCTCCCACTCCGCGTGTGAGAAAACCCGGCCGAACCTGGCGCCGCAAACTCGGGGTGCGAGAGACCAGGAAGTTTGGGTCGAGACTGTGAGTTATGCGGTGATTGCAGATCTGAGGCCCGTCGTCCAAACTGTGCCTGTTGCAGCTGTTGCGTCAAGCTGGGCGAACGTTGACGCGCCAAATTATTGGCTTCGTGTCCCTGAACTCCAGGACTCAATGGTTTAGGGCTTTCCGTTATGCCAGTCTGGGAGTACATGTTGACATTTGCCGCCGCAACTGACGAAATCCCAGCGTTAGCGTTGTGGCCAGCGATGTTGTTAGCCGCGGGTTGGGCTGAGTTTGAGTTCGCCTGGTTTTGGTTAACATTAGGGGGGTAAAGGCCCCCGGTTCCAGGTCGTGGACCTGGAGGAGGATAAGTCCGGGCATGTACGCCGTAGCCATCAGCTTGTGCTCCAGCAACATGCTGAGCCGTGATGCTTGGTAAGCTCTGACGTCTCAGCTCTTCTTCCTCGGGATTGTCGTATGCAAGTCCAGACATAGCTGAGTCGTCCGCTTCAGCAATACTGTTCTCTAGATCATTGTCGTCAACGAAACTACCCATACTAGATCGCCGTCCTGCACAGCCACCAGCACCCTTGGAGTGACGAGCAAGCGCATCGCCACGAGCGAATTTTCGATCACACTTAGGGCATACGTGAGGCTTTTCGCCAGTGTGCAATTTGCCATGTCGCTTCAAGTCATGAAGACGGCGGAAGCGCATTTGACAGTCGGTGCACACGTAAGGTTTCTCTTGACTGTGTGTCAACAAATGGCTTTTGAGATTGTGATGGCGCGTGAACTCCGTGTTGCAGTAAGGACATTTGTGCTTCTTGGAGCCCGACGAAGTAGGGGACGTCTGGCCTGGTGTGGGCATCGGGAAGCTCATGCCTCTAGTCGGAGTTTCCGTCAAGTTGCCGGTGGCCTGGAGAGAGCCAGGATACGACAGCGATCCAGGTTGGTGTCTCTCTTCCTGCCCGACTACTTGTTGCGATGATTGTTGATGCTGCTGTTGGTGCGAATCAACTTTGGGTGCATCCACTTCCATCGGAGTTGGACTTTCTGTGACGGGTACACCGACCAGGCTGTTAGTGCTTTGCGGGCTCGTCGCGCCATGTTCTTCAACTTGACTTGTCGCGGTTTGCGCCAGCGACACAGGATTCTGTGCCTTTGGTGATGGGTCCATGGCTGCAGTCGGTGCTAGCTGGGGCGCGTCAGCAGGACGGCTCATAGCCTGAACACCTCCAGACATGAGGGATGTCAGGACTCTGTGACCAGGATTATCGCTTGTGGGCGCTGGGCCTCGTGTCCCGTCGTCGTTTTCGTCGGCTTCGCGTCGTCGGCGCTCGTCTTCAAGGGCAGCCGCCGCGGTCAAAGGCGTCGGGGAAAGGCTGGACGCGAGAGCCAGGCGGGCGGACTTGGCAGGTGATCCGAGGCTCAAGAGACCCTGTGACTGCGCGGCGAGAGAGCGCGGCGATGAAGGAGACGGCGAACGAGGCCGCTTGAGTAGCCTGATAGCAGCGTCTTCTGAAGGGATGATAGCAGGAGGGGTCGCCTCTGTGCGCGTTGAGGGCGGGGGGTCGATCGCGGTGAAGGCGGAGGCGTCTGATGCCATAGAGGCAGCTGTAAGCCAGGTAATTGGGAAAAAATCAAAAGTGAACCGGTTCCAACATGCGATCAATTTCGAGATTTCGATGTCGCAATAGCCTTGGGCCAAAGGCACATATCGGGGCGTGATAGATTAATGTGTGGCTGGAGAACGTGGCGAGAGCTGATATTTTTTCCCCCAGGTTGAAAAGGCGAGTGAGGAAGTCAAGCCAGTTACCGAGTGGGCTGTGCGGATTTACGCAGTGGGCAGTGGGTGGCTTAGGCGAGGAATGCAAGAACAGAATTGAGGCTCGACGAACCTTCTGTAGCGTGCAGAAAGAACAGTTTAAGTTAGTTTCAAGAACAAATGTCAACTACACCGTGAGGATGGTTGATGGTAATGACGATGTAGCACCGGAGAAGTTGGTGCAAGGTAGAGAGAGGTAGGTAGACGTACTGCTGGGAGGTAGGTATGGAAGTGAACAAGGCGGCCGATGAGAGATGCGAGGCGAAGACAGGCAATAGTGAGGGCCTCTGAAAGTGGGCAAGTGGGTGATGGCGGTGGTTGATTGGTTTACTGCGCAGACGGGTTGAGCGGGTGGGGTACGTAAGAGGGAAAGAGCAGTGGACGTGTGAGTGGGCGTGTGTCAGTGGATTGTTGACAGCTACCGGGCTGGTTCCTTCCAAAAAGGCCTGTCCTCCACGGTCTCTCAGGTGGGATCGTGCCAGAAACCTGGTCGGCAGGTACCACCCTGTCACTTACTATCGATCGACCTTGAGCAAGTACGTACCTCTTAATTATTCTCATCCAGAAGTTCTCGGGTCCGACCATGAGGAACGATGATATCCCAACACCAAGTTCCAGGAACAAGAGTTGCCAGCTACGGTGGGTATTACGCAAGGTATGTTTAGTTTGCATGGACGCAGACTGAACTCTGAAACATACAACTATAGCTGACATAGGTTCTTTCAACTGCAAGTACTAAAGAGAACGATGGACCAAATATCTTCTACTACTACTCTACAGCAGTACGATATTTCATTTAGGGAACCCAACAAAGTGCGCCAAAGACGCGCCAGCCAGTGGGATCAAAGAACAGTTGCAGCGCGTGCCTGGTTGGGAACGGAGGAGGAAACGACGCATAGTTCACAGCCCAAAGAAAGAGTCGACGAGGGCAAAAGCGGCCAGAAGTGGGAGATGCGATTACGTTTCTGGTATGAAGCGACGGGCTAGAAACGTGATGGGGAAAGGTCTAACTGAAAATGACTGTTTTTTGTTTCACGGTACTTTGACGTCAGGTACCGCTATTCCCTGCAGTCTAGTCTGGGGGGAAACATCGAAATGGTCAGCCAGTCAGCCAAGGGGGCTCCATCTTTGGTCCATTGAGAGATTGTTTGTCGGTGCGTCTGCAATCGTGATCCTAAGGGGCAATCATTGACGGTGGTTTCATTGGCAAGCTCTCAGCACAGTCAGCCTGGCTTTGTAGAAGCTGGGTGGCGAGATACCAATCTCTCATAGGGCAGTCTGGGGATCATATTGAACATGTCTCCGCAAGGATGGACGGGAAACGGGAAGAAGCTCAATCAGTTGAAGACCCTCCTCCCGTCGGGGCGGAAATGACGACAAGTGCTTCTGCCACCGTTCTCTCTAGCCTCCCTCTCAGGTCGACATGGGGCATGCCGGTACTTTATTGCAGAGTACATATCTAGTCTTTGATGACCCACTGACTACCTGCCTTAGGGTCCTGCAAATTGACCAGGTACTGTAAACAGGTTCCGCGGCCGAGGCGGCATGTCACTGCTATATCGCAGATTGAGAGGCGGATCGAGTGAAGTTGAATGCTAACAAACGAAAAAGGTTGAGAAAACAGGTAACCGGCATTACCAATAGCGATGATAAAGGCTTGCATCACCCACCCAGTCTATCCATGTCAGAGGTTATAGCATTCGATTGTCCTTTAGGAAGGCGACATGGCCCAGAATACTGCTAACGTTGGTCACAGCTAGCTCCATACGCAACAGCCTTCTCGGACTTCCAAACAATCGACACCAGTGGACTAGACGAACAATTACAACAGTGCCGCTCGTTGATACGCCCCAGCTGAAAGCTCATCCAAATCTGTACACTATTAGATTGTACATCTGAACCATAGGCATATTATCCTGGAAGATCTGTTCAGGGCCGGGGGCAATAAAGCTGAACCAATCCTTGTTTAACTTCCCTCAGGTGAGCCAAAAGGTGGCGGTGCATTCGACCATCAGAAAATGGGCCTCAGATCCATGAACCTGGCCCGTCAAGTCGATTGTGGCACCCCCTGTGATGCTTGGCTCAGGTGTGTGAGAGACTAGGAGTTGCTGTCACTCGCTGGTTCATGATTTGATAATGGTGTGGCTGATCCTAGCAGCTCGTACGCCCAGCCCCCTGCTCCGCCACTTCCGTCGTCACAGATAATTACCTTTTCTGTGTTCCCCCAGACGACCTTCACATCTCGTGTTCGAGAGGCTGATGATGATGAATCAAAACTTGGAAGTTTCGATGGTCCTGTTAAATCGAGATGCGCCACAGTGCACGCCACTCTTGTACAGGGTGATTATTCTACTGTAAGTTCGATGCGACAGATCGTTTATCGACAGTCAATTCTACCCCCTATCCTAACATTCTCATAAACGTATCCTGGCAGACTATCTCATATTAAACAATATGTCAGTTACGAAGTCTAATATGACCATCTAGCGAACCATCCGCCATCAACGTGCCTCGGGAGGCTACAGATTATGCGCTGATCTTGCTAGTATATCCCCAATTCTCCAGGCTCTAGCGGCTGTTTTCACCGTCAACGTCACAGTGATCACAATCATCCCGCCCACATGTTGCTGTGGCTGTGAGACACTGGGCTTGGGTAGGTTCGGTTCACCGGAAACAATTGGGTTCGCCCGGCGCTTATCAAAGCTCCCGGAGCTCCCTCTTCGTCTCGTCTCCCACAATTCGCAGTTTGGACATCGAGCTCGGTTGGTTGGTTTACTTGTTTGTCTTGTCCCGCGCTTATCAAGTTGTGTCATGCCTGACAGTTGATCTGCTATATTGGCTGTTGGTTTACTGACTTCATCTGTGTTCGGGCTTCAACAAACTGACCCGGCATTTTGGTCTCGGCACACATTGATCTACCTAATCTATTCCACCTTGATCTAAATGCCATTTTGCTTGGATCATTATGTCCTCTGAGGCTTCTCGTGGTTCCGTATGTATACTCCGTACTCAAACTGCAGTTGCACCAAACACAGTGTCCATAAGCAAAGTAAGATAGATGGTCACTGTATTGTGGTCGATTAGATAGTGCCTACTTCACTTCAGCTGACAAGTTTCCTGAATAACTGTGGCGTTGCTGGTGATAGCTGTAGGGTAACGAATCAACATATTCGCAGCTTGACCATAGACAACAAATCGCAGCAGTCCTATATGTACTTCTTTCTCTGTGATATCCAATCAGCCCTGTTTCACCAAAGTACCATGGTTTGATATTGCATGCCATGCTGCAGCATCTTCGGTACTGTTGCACTAGCAATCTCTCAATGACCCGAAAATTCCACCGAGCAGTTACACGATCTACGACAACCAGCGTGACTGGTCCAATGATTCATTTCCATCATTCTAGTATTGATAGTTGATTCACTTTGTTCTTGGTCGATGGTTGTTAACATGTCTCAGTTATTCATCCGTGATCTTTTCCCTCGTAGTCTAAGGCCATGATGTTATGACGGTCATCATCTGACCTGTTATAACTCATGTCGAACGTCGAGTCAGTTTATGACTCGAAATATGGTCTGTATACTCCTGTGGAACTGTATCTGCCAATGTATCGTCTCGCAGTGCCGGTGGAACGCAGGTCTGGCCGGCTTTAAGTGTTCATTCCATCAAATACGAATCTGAGTCACTGCGGGCCGCATACTGTGGCATATAACAATTATTGCTAGTGCCACTCCAGTCGTGAGGACCATCTAGAGTTCCTGCAATTCTCCCTCTTCTCCATTTCTTCTTTATGCAGGACCGTTGTCCTGGTCGCCAGATGTTACAAGTTGTCTTAGTCGGGATACACCATCTTGACAGCCACTTGTTAGCCTTATGGTACTGACTTACAATGGTAATCTATCTGATTCGTGTCAACATTCTTGTGACTGAGTCGTCATCTGGCTAGTTGTCTGAGGGATGTATTCACTCTGTCAGCTGACTGAGGTTATTTGTTGGCGGTGTCTCATACCTCGATTCATTGCTGCCGGTGAGCGAACATTACTGACAGGTCCCGACGTTTGTAAACTGGCATCATTCTGCCATTAAGGATTCAAAGAGTAAAGGAGTTCTATGAGCCATACTTGCCTCCATATTGCTTGTGATATGAGAGATTGAGTAGTTTTCGATGAGTGTCAATATATGTGTCGATGTTGCGATGGATGTGTATAGGGTATATAGAAGTCGTTGGTGTGAGCGGTGATATGTAATGCAGCTCTGGAAGGATCTATAGCTAAATTGAGTTGAATTTGTACAATTACTCAGAACGATCTTGAAATATGGAAGACAGTCTTTGTTAGTATCGATCAAGGTTACGATGCGGTGTTGTTCATTGCACGGAGCAAGATAGAGAGTGCTCCGAAACCGACACATGTCAACCTCGAGACATGAAGCAGATTCAGAGAAGCATATCAATTCAGGCTGTAAGTTTACTAAAGATAAACTTTTAAGATCTTGTCTGCTCCATATAAAAGTGTAACTACCCCAAGACGTAGGCAATCGCTTGTCTAGACCGAACACAGGGTTGATGATCAGAAGAGAAAAAGCATAAATCATATCATCATGTCTTGCTTCGGCGTGCGACCAGAGTCAAAATTGTAAGACATCTTTAGTAGAATTGGCATACTAAGTACGTTAATAAATATATGAGACGATTGGATTTGATCTCGACTGTCAACCGGCATTGGAACATTACATTATCTCGTAGTAAGACCGTCTAGATATCGGCTGGTACAGAACGGTACTTGCAAACCCTGAAGCATGTGCCAAACATGCTCTGAATGGTCTAGATTGTAGAAATCACTTGTCAGGTGCTACTAAAACAACTTATCGAGAAATAGTTCGAAAAGCCTCACATCGTCAGCCCACACAGCACAAGACCTACCTACTGTACCTACTAGAGTATCCGTACTGCAGGTACCCATACACTGCAATAGATTGAAATAATGTGGCGGTGGTCAATCGTAAGTAATCTTTCCAAGATATTATAAAATTAGATGCTGACGTGTGCTGCCGAACCTCAAATATCCATCCGGGGATTGTAGTACGTAGGGATGTAAGGGAGACAACGAAAAGTGGAGAGACAGAGGAAGGACATGCCCAAACCAACAACTCATTGTGCTTGTCAATTGAACAAACAATCAATTAATCATGCCTGCCTGCCTAGCCGCATGCTGGAAAGCCTCTCCGAGGCTTGGGGCGGTTGTAAAAAGGGGCATCAAAGACATGTTAACACAAGGCAGGGGTGAGAATATTCTTCTTTGTCCCCCGATGCTTGGAGAGTCAGGAGAGACAAAAATAAACCGATTAAGAGCAGTTTGGGCAGTGTTGCCGACGGTAGACGATTGGATGCCAACAGTTTGACATTGCCCTTTCCTATAGTTCTGGCTTGGCGAATACCAGATATAACACTGATAGAGTAAGAGATCATGGTCAGGAACCGGCAATGCCGACTCAACCTGTCTCTGTTGCTTTGTCTTTGTCTTTGTCTAGGCGCTTGAATTCAAAAGCCGAGAATGCGGTTGATTGTTAACGGGCGAGTAAGCGTCATGAGACTAAGAATCAGAATCACTGATGCCTCAGTTTATCAATGAGCCTCATTAAACGTTGACCAATTATATCGGCGGGAGAGGTTATTGACAACGGCAATTAGAGGCAGATTGCACTAAAGGAGATCCTGCTCGTTGTTGGTGGCTATTCGTCGAGATACAGTAACCAAAGTTTGTTGAAACAATTCGTTGCTGTGATTGGATTCACTTTCCCGCCTCTACTCCAACATGGTTAACGACCAACCAAAAGTGTTTGTGTAGATTCACAACAGAATTCACCGCAGCCATGTATGTAGCACAACTGTATCGCCGGTAGCGCAAGTTAACCGAAAGCAAATGCAGCCTTTTGGCCTCCGCTGGATAATTTGGATGAACCTGGAATATCATCCAGGGACCAGCGCTTCATGGGATTCTCTTCCCTGTGAAATCTGCTAATTAACTCTTGCAAACTTGTACCGAAATGAGCTTTACAAGCAAAGACATGTTTACTCTTCCCATGAATCTGTCGATTGTGAATGATCCCACCCATAGCAACCGAAGATCAGATCTGATTCATGTTCGATCGATAGTCTAGGACGCACACATAAAAGACCGCTGAGCATAAGCCACTCGAGGACCAAGACAGGCCGGCCATCTTGGTAATCCTGGGCGTCGCGGTCAGATTGTGGAAAGGGGGGTTTGTGCTCCAGGTCGGGTACGTATAGGACCCGCTACTGTACGAAGTGCCGTATCGTACTCAGCATAGTAATTGTATGTACTGTATTTGCTTAAACAAGGACCATATGTTGCGAAAGAAACAGGAGAGTAGCGGTATAGATTGCGTGTCGTCGTCGTCGCAAGCGTTGGTTCCTCTAATTATTGCAAGGAGCCAGAGCCAAAGTTAGCAGCTGAACTGCATGATTAGTTGATTCAAGAGTCCAGAATAGTCAAGACGGAGAGCTATCTGCTCATCGCAATTTATGCCATGACGACGACAGCAACGGTGGGCAAATGAGCTGATCCAAATGACAATGCATTCATATTCACATACAAACAAACAAAGTCTTCAATGTGCGCTCAGCCATGCGTGGTACGTAAGGTGCATGCAACCAGCGGGCCAAGGAACCAAAAGAGAGACCTTGGTTAATATTGTCTCAATTGATATCAGGAGCCGGGCATTTGTAGAGGTGATAGGGGGTTATGGACCTGTCGATCCATGGAATTGCTGGTACATCAGTAGGTATCTACTTCGCTTCGACACTGGAACCTCTTGGGTAAGAGCGACAAAGAATCAGATGAATGAAAGCATTGACCCTTCCTTCCTTCCCTTTGTCCTGTCCTGATCTGCCTGTTGTTGGCAGAAAATGTGACTCGTTTTGGCAGGTGTGTTTACTGCGCCTGCTTGCTGAAATTGAGATGGAAGGATTGTCCAGCAGCAATTGAATGAACGAACTGACGGGGGAGGAACACCCGACAGGACAAAACAAAACAAGGGGCTTCTTAGGTCGACGCTGGCCAACCACGACCTGTGATAATTACAGTTATCCAATCAAAAAGCGTGCCGGACGTGCTAATCTCCCCGTCGTAAATTTAGCGGACTCTAGTACCAATAGGAGGCGTGGCATGAATTTCCCTAACTGTAGCCTCGCATTAATCCTGTCAGGTACCCCTGAACTGTCGTTGGTCCTAGGAAGTCGAGGTCGTCGTCTAGTCTTGAGTTTAGATTTAGAACTTCCTTCTCCTGGAAATCTCCCGACCTCCCCTGGACTTGGTAGACGGTCACCCCTTGACGGTCTGGAAAAGTCTCCAAATAGACACTCCCTTGACTGAGCCAAGAAAACCATGATGCAGCGTATCCGTACATACCCGTACTGACACTGGAACTGATACTAGACCGCTTAAGGAGCAAGTAACTGCTTCTGGCATTTTCCCTTGGTATCATGTCTCACTTCATGATGCCGCGCAGGGCCTGCTTTCGTCCCAGGTCTCAACCTTGACCAGGTGCGCATTCATGACCCGACTGACCTGATCTGAGCTGCTTTTTCGGATCCATGGTGGATGGATGTTAGTTAATCTCCCCTGGGTCCCTGCCTTAGTTTCTCTTGGACTTAATCACCCCCTGCTCCTGACCTTGTTAGTCTCCCCCCTCCAGGCCTCCCCTTCTCCCCCAGTCCCTGGTCCCCCGTCAAGACTCTGGGCCTCTTCTCATTCTTATCCCCTTTCGTCTCCGTCGACCCCAGGCGATTTGTTCCTTTTGCTCTCGTCGTGCGCTCTTTACTTACCAACTGAGAGTTTCATCTTTACTCACTCTCTTCCACACTCATTTATCCATCTGTTTTTGTTTTTTCTTTGGCCTTTTGCCTTACCAC
>QGDY01000280.1:0-28415 GCA_004367095.1 Fusarium nanum | reverse complement strand
GGGGGGGGGGGGGGGGGGGGTTACCCTTTCTGGAAGCTTTATATCTGGTCGGCAAAAGGCGGACTCTTACCAACGTGATTGTTAATGGTAGTGAAAAGATGAGAAAAGGGGAGGGAGTAAAAAGCAGGGTTTTATCAACCCCATGAGAGATCTTGGGAGGGGTTAGTGTGAGTTGAGTCTTTCTCAGAAAGTATATTGAGTCCTGACAAATTGGAGCAGTGACTCTATTCGTGATGATACCTTTCTTGAACAACCGTCGAATTAGCAGGTGGGGACACCGTCTTCTAGATTACCCCCTTGGTAGAAAGGATAAGATAGTTCATTATTGACATACTCAGTGGCTCGATGAGACCCACTAACGATCTCTGTAACGACACACATTGGATTGGACATGAATCTACAGTGTCATGACCCATGTACTGTTGTAAGAGAACCAATATCAGCTTTGTTGAAGGGAACGCGATGCAGGTTGGTTTGAAACCCCTCCCGCCCTGATTCCTTTCATCCGGTGGCACTTCGTGAACATCCTCCAGCACTTCAATAGATGTCTCGAAACTCGTGGAAACACGTCTCTGTTTTTGACTGGATGAGCATGACTTTTCGCAGAATCTCGGATAACCAACGAGCTAAACATATGACGGTCGCGTATCTGCACATCGAAGAGCATGGTACAGAGACTTGGCAAAATTCGGTAGTGACAATGGTCAAGAGTAATTCTTCATCAGCTATCTTCCTTTCCAAGATGGCCCAGAGGCTGATGATTGCAAGTCGTGAATTGCCGTTTCCATTGCCTTTCAAACCCGCCAAACACCCATCTTAAACACGGTTGTCCCGTGGTAATGCATCGTGTGATATCGTTCTAGCAGACGAGCGTATCGAGAGGATAGACTGTCTCATTCCTGCTAATCCGAATCTGCCAATGGGCCTTCCCAATCGTTTTTTCGCGGCAGCCATAAGGCTGGCCACGGTAATCCAAACTTTTAGTGAAAGACTTGACCTCCTTCTCGATAGCCTTTCTCTTCGGCAGATCCTTGCAGTCTACGTGATCGCCTCTTGCTTCATAGGCATAGTGATAGAATGTCTTGCCACCCGAAGCGGTACTATAATTCAGCTTGCAAGAGTTTTTGTTACTGTCTCCCTTTGCCTTCGCCTTCACCGCCACCAGTTGATTGTTCGCCAGATTCTGGGACTGTTCACCAGGAAGCGCGCACACCCCAGTAAACATGGTACCAACGGCCCATATGATCACAGGGAGGCTGGGGGCTACCATCTAGGTTGAAAAACTGCGTTAATGATTGTGCTACTTTTGCCTGTATGCCTCTGGACTTACAGTTAAGAATAACTCAAAAGGAGTGGCGCTTGTACCCGATGGCGACTTGAGTCAGCAGTTATGGGTCGTGAGTCTGGCTAGCCACAATCCGATCGGCAGAGTCCTGTACTTTACGTTAGCACGGTGGTAGTTTCAGACACGGGAAGGGGTCTACACGCCTTGAAGATCTTTGTATTCGTTCCGGATAAGGCGGTGTTCTGTAGCTTGCATTTGCAAGACAGAGAGTTGGTTCACACGTCGAGTTTAGTACGTGAATCAGGTCTTGGTGGTGGTGGAAGGAAGAAGATCGGATGAGAAGAGAGGGGAAATGAGGGTGTTATATACTTGTACAATAGCAGGATGAGCGGAATCGCCGATAAGTGTCAAGATAAGGGGAGATATATTTTCTCAAGGCGTTTCTCAACAAAGTTACACTTTGAAGTCCTGGCGCCTGTTACCAGTGAATGCAGGCAAGGAAAGCCATTATGTGGATTATCGTGAGCGATTGTCCAATTATCCAAGAGACATAAACCCTATTCTATTAGTGCGGGGTAGAAAATACAACCTCATTTATGATTGGCATAGCCAACGGGTTCCGCGACAGCACGTAGAGACCTACCAGCAATGTCTACAACGCCACACGTTCATTGAAGATGAACAAATTCACCTTATCTGGCTTTCACAGCATCATGACCCTGATGCCGGCATAAGCGGACCAATATCATCTTTTTTCAAGGGCACGGGATGCGATTTGACTTGGA
Organism: Fusarium nanum; assembly: GCA_004367095.1. Taxonomy (NCBI): domain Eukaryota; kingdom Fungi; phylum Ascomycota; class Sordariomycetes; order Hypocreales; family Nectriaceae; genus Fusarium; species Fusarium nanum. The sequence continues at coordinate 26,345 of QGDY01000280.1, read as the reverse complement.
ACCCCTCTCAGTATGGCTTCCTCATGATGCCATTCCAAGGATATCCCCGGAAACAGCGATAGATCTCTGAAATGCCAGGGAAGGATGTGTCTGTTTCTAAAGGCATGATTGGGAAAGAAGGGCACAGCCACACAACACGGAATACGGATCGGACCATTTCGCTCTTCGTAGCCCAACGACTCTTCTCTGCTTGGGAGACGGCTTTGGGTTGCCGGAGTCAGTATTCTAAGTGGGGTAGCTGGGTCATGATAACCTGGATTATTATAGCTTCGGCTGTGGCAATGGTTGACAGTTATTATCCATCAGGTATCTTCATTCAGCTATTGACGTATTGCAGCATGTTCTATCGACGTGGCGGCGCAAGAGCGCCTTACATCAATCTCCAGACAGTAAGGTCTACCTTATCCAGCATATCTCCATCCCTTAGGCTCACCAGCCGCATCCTCGGCCGCCTGAAGCTGCTTGTTCTTCTTGTTGACATACCATTTCGTGATCAAAACAAAGATGACGACGAGACCACAGCCGGCAATGATAGCACCTCCACCAGTCTGATAGTATGGCTCCTGGTTGCGAAGGAAGAAGTAGGGTGTGAACCAGTGAGACACGGAGGAGACACAGTTGGCGTATGCAATAAGGGCCGCACGCTTTGTGCGAGGTCGAGGAACAACGGTGGTTTCCCAAGAGATTTGAAGCTATTGATATGGTCAGTGAAAGATTCTATGCGGTAGTGAAGCGAGAAGACTTACGTTGAGACCGACGAAAGGACCGACAACAAGGAGAATCATGCAGAAGTATCGAGCTCCAACGTTGAGGGTTGTGATCATTACAGCGCAGCCGACAATGGTGAACAGGATAGGGACGATAATATGGTAGCCGTGCTCGAGACGCTTGCCGGACGACCAGGAGATAGCCAAGGTGACAAGGAAGGCGATAACAGGAGGAGGAGCCTGGATAAGGTAGGTTGTAGTGCCGGAGAAGCCAAGCGTAGCGACAATCGAGGGGAAGAAGTCCTTGTAAGACTGTCCAATGATAAGGGCAAAGTGGATAGCAGCGAACAGATGCGAGAAGGGATCCTTCATACACATCCAGAAGCCATCCCAGTAGCCACCAGTATCATCCTCAGCAAGACCACCTGCCGAAACGGCCTGTCGGTATTGAGCCATTTGAGCCTCCTCCTCAGTGATGAAGTACGTGCCAGTCGAGTCAGGGAAGTTAGGAATAAACCAGAAGCTAACGGCAGCAACAAGGATACTGACGATTCCTTCAAGAAGGAGGAACCACTTCCAAGCCCGCAAATCAGCCACGCCTTCCATATTGGTCAAGATGCCGGCAGCAAGAAGACCGGACAGAGCCTGAGAGATGGTGTTTCCAGCGTGCCAGATACCCATCCTGAGAGGTGATTCGTGCTTTGTGTACCAAGAGCTAGTCATCAAAGAGACAGCAGGGACAAAGGGTCCTTCGACGAGACCAATGAGGAAACGGCAAAGGCAGAATCCCCAACCTGCGCTCACGGCAGGCATGCAGATGGTAACGCAGGACCAGGCCATCATGCAAGCGGGAAGGAGGACTCGGGGGCTTCCTTTGGCGATGATGACGTTGGCGGGGATTTGAGAAATGATGTATCCGACGTAGAACAAGGAGATACCGAGTGACCAGGTGACGTCCGACATGTGTAGATCCTCTTGCATACCTAGAGAAAGCAATGTTAGTGTTGTCTGGTTTAGTGGAGGGATAGGACGTACCAGCAAGACGGGCGTTGGAAACGTTGATTCGGTCAAGGTAGTTCATCAGCAACATGGCAGTGACCATGGGAAGAAACTTCCAATCGAGTTTTCGCACGAGTTTCTTCTCAAGAGCAGCGCGGTCCTCGGGACTCATATCCTTGATGAGGTCATATCGCTCAAGAACCTCATCGCGCTCAGGCGCATTCTCTTCGTATTCGACATCGCGTTTGGCGTCGAGAGAACTGGGTTTTGATCGAACTGAGCCCGACATCTTGAATAATTGTCAAAAGTATGATTGAGTGGATGATAGGAGTGGGCTGACTGAAGAAGAGAGCCTGCTGAGGACGTTAAGAGAAGGTAGGATCAACAGTCTTTATACAATCGTGACCCTGCCATCGCCAAGGTAATGCTGTAGTAACAGTAATCTGTTCCCACGGATGTCTCCCTGATCCGTTCTTCTTCCCGACTCCCCCGCATCCCCGCGTTTACCAGTCTGGAGTTTCTTTTGGTTTGCGGGGTGTTAGTGTCGGATTGCCCCCGTCGGACAAGATCCGCCCAATCAAACCTTGTTCGACGGACTGCGGCCGAAGAGCAAAAACAGGTCATGTTGAAGCCAAGAGTGATAGGTCATGGGGGTTAAGCAGTTAGCGGCCTCGAAGAAGCATAGTTCTGGACAAAAGACCGAAGATGGTTGGGGATCTCCGGCGGTATGAAATCCAGATATTGCTAAACCTAGTCAATTACACGGTTAAGCTTAAATCTTGACTTGTACGTACCTCAAGACTACCCCGTCCTTCCATTATCTTAGTTGACAGGGACAGTAAGAATTGCTGGAATACGCTTAGACCCGAGAAGCGCGTTGAGCATTGTGTTAGTAACACGGATGCTTTGCTGACTACTTCAAACGTCTGCGCGAATCCCTGCTGGTTCGGCTGCGAGAGACAGACATACGCGACTGCAGCAGCCAGGATGTTGTATGCATCTAAGAACGACACTGTTCTGGATTTAGCGTATTGTGACTCGATTAAGCGCTTGCAGGATGTTATGGTGTCGGTCTTAATCTCTGGAGAATCTCCGAGAATAATCGTTGGTGGGTTGACTATTAGGATCATGGCCCGACACGCTAGTTGGTCCAAGTAGTCGGGATTGTTTGTAGGTGGAAATTCGCGCCAGAAACAGAGGTTGCTGTATGAGAACAGGGCACTAGGTTTGTCGCTTCCGCATATGTCGGAGATGAGTTGGGCGTGGACTATGAGATGGCGGCTTAGAGCGAGCTTGCTGCGTACTTGAGCTGGTAAGCCTGATACGTCGTCGTTCACAGGAGGTTCGGGGATCTGGAGTGCTGTTAGTCGTGTCGGAGAAAGTCCCAGTGTGTTTGCTTACAGAGACAGCAATATCATCGTCTGCGATGCTGAATGGTCGACCCATTGAAGAAGCCAAGGACCTAAGACGGTTAGCTTTAAGAATACGCGGAAGTCGTAAAGACACCCACCTATCCATTAGATACACACTCCAAAACAACCACTCAACGCGATAAGTACTATCCACACCAAGTCTCTCCTGTGGAATAATAGTCTTATGCAACCCAGCAGCAATACAATTCGTCATAATAAACCCCATAAGATGCCACGTCGACCCACCAGCCGGATTAAACATAGAAAACACCGCTAGCAAAAGCATGCAATGGAGGGTATCCAGCGGTTCCTGCGATTGGAGTATCGTGGGTAGTAGCTTAACAGCTGCAGTGTGGAGATTGGTGGCTAGACCTGAGAAACGACTCGTTTCTGGCGACATGCTTATTCCGATCGCGATAGCCATGTAGGCATTGAAGCGTGGGAGGGCAGCTTTGTCAGTGGAGTCGACGACTGTGTCGTATTGTTCCATTAGACGACGTTCGTCTATGTAGGGGAGCCAGACACTCCAGTCCAGAAAGCGTTGAAGGTGGGGGAGTGTTATGTCGCGTGTGAATGGGATAGCTTGGTCGGTTCCGAGCGACATGTGGTGTGAGGTTGAGGTTGTGGAGGGATCGCGACCATCTACGGCCAAGGCTGCTGCGATTGACTCAACTATCGCGAGCTTATGGGGTTCATTGCCGGTGTTGGCTCGAGATTCTGCCATAGCTTTATTGGAGAGGAGACCAATGGCACTCATGGTATCTTCAACAGTCGATTGTTCATCTCCATTTTGAATAGCCAGGCCTGAGTTTGGAAGCACAGGTATGTATGCTTCAGTAGAGCGACGTCTTTTTCCAGTGATGGGCGAGATGGCATCTGAAGCACCAAAGGACCTTCGCGATTGAACATGTTGTTGTTCAGCGATCTTGACCTTTTGTTCAAGCTCAGCGACGCGACGTCCGAGTGACTCAACATAGCCGTTGACTCTAGCGTGAGTCAGACCTGCGTCTTCGGCGTTGAAGTCGAATTGCTGCGATCTCGCTATGCAGTCAACGCCAAGATCGGCACAGGATGTGCACGCAGGGCGTAATCTGTCACACTGTGATTATCAGCCAATTGTCAAACATGCCGATCACAATATGTGCCAAGACATAAGGGACGAAATAGCTTGATCAGTTGAGACGACCGTTTAGGCGAATAATTTCCGTCGGCCTAGAGCGAAGCATCGGACTTACTTTTTGCTTCCTCTTGAAGCACCGTTCGCAGGCCAAGGGTGCTCGACCGTTCTTCTGCAGCGGCACAGATTGGCTAGGGCTCCGTGCAGGGTCTGAGACGCGGGGAATGTCACGCCAATCAGTTGTTGTCATGTTGGACGTTGGAAGGGCTGATCTTGGTATGAGAAGACGGAGAGAGTCCGAGGGGAAATCTGGGGATGATGCAGATTTAATCGGACTTGTTCCTATGGGGTCACGTGGGGTTGAGAACAGGTTAGCGGCAGGCAGTTTATGGGGTAACAGACTGGGGCCCCAGGTTCTCACTTCAACACGGACCAAGGAATGACCAATATTAACTATTTTGAGTGAATTCTATGCTAAACAATTTAATTTACTGATATTGTGGTTTATGCTGCTACTGGGACACCGTTGCTAATCCCATTTGTCACACCGTTGGTGACTCCATTTGTAGCCCCATTTGTGGTATGTCCATTAGTACCGTTGACAGCCTTAGCAGGGGCACCATTTGTCTGAGCAGCCTTGACAGACTCGTTAAGAGCAGCCATCTCAGCACATCGCTTAGTAGCAGCCCCCATAAGAAGAGGTCCATCTGTAGCCGCCATGACCCATCTAGCTCCCATCTTGCAGAACTTCTCCACAAGATCAAGTCTAGCATGAAGACCTCCAACACCAAGCCACTTGCCATGCTTCCTGCACGCCGCAAGAGTACGCTCATAAGCCTCAGTCAAACGGGGGTTCTCATAGTCTCCAGGGATACCCATCTCAGCAGTCAGATCATTCGTACCAATGAGAAGTGAATCAACACCAGGCAGAGCAGCAATCTCATCAACAAGCTCCAACGCCTCAAGCGTCTCGATCATGGGGATGACGAGAGTAGCGTCGTTGGTGACGGGGTTGGAGAGCTTTGCGGGGATGGTACGGAATTGATGATGGGGAAGACCGTTGGTGGAGGAGCGGAAACCGATAGGTTGGAATTTAGCTGCGTTGACGACATCTTGGGCGTCCTGAACGGAGCGGATGTGGGGGACTACGACGCCTAGGGCACCGCCGTCAAGGACTCTTGAGACGTAGCAGGGGTCCTTGCTGGGCACGCGGACGATGGGGGAGATGCCTGCATAGAGAGCGGCGACGCAGAGTTGAGAAGTGGATTCAAGATCCAATGAGCTGTGCTCTGTCTCAATGAAGAGTCTGGGGATAATTAGCTTTGTTTGGAGGAGGAGAGTTGATGGGGACTTACCCGTCGAAGCCAGCTGTCTTGGCCATGCCGACAATCTCGATAGACTTGACGAGCTTGATGGACAAGGTGTAGGCGACCTCTTCACGGCTCATCTTCTCTCTCATTGAGTGGGGGATAGGTGCGATGGACATGATGACTGATGTGTGAGAGTAAAAAGGTAGTAGTGGTTGGGGTATCTAGTGATTGTTTGTGGTGTTGATGCTGATGAAAACGGATTTGGCAAGGTGATTCCGTGGTATTAATATACAACTCCAAAACTCCCAAAAAGAGAAAGAAGAGTCAGTAAACCGTTATCGCCTGTCGATTTCTCCATATCCGATCTTTCCTCCCCCCGACAATCCCCTCCAGCTGGGCGAATGGATTAAAGCCGAACCCCAGAGCCGAGGGGATCGTGGGGTTCGGAGTGGGGCCGCGCATCACCACCGGACATTTTCCGTTGCATAGATACTACCCGCGCTTTGTCTTCTAAGACTTAGGCTACCAGAATAAAGTAGTCTAAATGATGGCCTAAGATGGCCAAAGTATTTCGTCTCTTATGCTCGGCGGGCAATTCTTCTGCCACCCTCACATTCCTACCCGCGGGATCAATGGACGATCAATAGTCGGAGGATAATCGGTGGTATTCCGATTCATCTTTGACTCATCTCGATTTATTGCAGAAGAGAGTTACTTAAAAATGCAAGTCATCAACTCCAACATTCACCCCTCACAAACCATCATCTTCAACTCCATCCATCTCCACCTTCACAATGGCTCCAGGCATCGTAACATCAACTCCCCCAGACACCTTCGTCGCCTCTTCAGAGAAGCCAACAGTCTACCTGCTGGACAACTTCCATCCAAATGTCATCGCCTACGCCAAAGAGAACTTTGACGCTATCACACTAGATGACCCCCGTCACTCCCAATGGCGCGAAGCTCGCTATCTCCTCGTCAGATCTTCCCGTCTGACAGCAGCGGACATTAAGTCATGTCCCAACCTGATCGCTATTGGCAAGCAGGGCGTTGGTATCGATAAAATCGACGCTGAAGCTTGTGCTGCCAGAGGAATCAAGATCTTCAACACACCTGGTGTCAACGCTCGTGCTGTCGCTGAGCTTGTTCTGACACTGGCTACTTCTTCTGCTCGTCAGGTCGGATCAATTGTTGCTAAGCAATCTTCTGGCATTCTTTGCCCCAAGGAGAAGTGCTCTGGCTTGATTTTGCACGAGAAGACTATCGGTATTCTCGGTATGGGCAACATTGGAAAGTGTGTCGCCAAGATCTTCCGCGGCGCATTCGAGGCAGATGTCATCGCATATGATCCCTTCCTCCCAGCCGACGCCTGGGCAGACATTCCTCACACACGCGCATCTTCTGTTGCAGAAGTCCTAGAATCATCAGATGTGATCACCGTCCATATGCCTCTCACACCTGAGACAAGAAACCTCATCAACTACGAGGAGATGAAGCGCATGAAGAAGACAGCCATCATCATCAATACGGCTCGTGGAGGAATTGTAAATGAGGCAGCGCTTCAACGCGCTTTAGATGAAGGTCTCATCTGGGGTGCTGGTCTGGATTGTCATGAGGAGGAACCACCTAGTTACGAGAAGTACCATTCTCTTTGGGACAGTGGTGTGGTCAGTACGCCTCATATTGGAGCTGCTACTGCTGAGACGCAGATGCAGACTGGTATGGCTGCGGCGAGATATTTGTTAGAGTTTGCGCTGAGCGGCTAGGAAGATAGACTTTTAATTATAAGTAACAAATTGACATTTTCATTCTAATACTCAAAGCCCTCCCATACACCTGGATTGCTAGGATCGCCATATACATAATGACCCAAGGCAGACTCCATATTCCATAACGAATCGTAGTTCAACAATGCCCAGTTAATACCCGTTCCATCTTGATACTCCGAGCTAATGTCGTTCTCTGCTGGCATGGAATCGAATTGATTCACAGAGCCCAGCATATCAGGTCGATTCAAACCTTGCTCGAAGAACTGACTGTTGGCTGTGAAATCGCTCATATCAGCAGGTAAAGGTCCCGCGATCAGCTTCTGAGGAAATTCGCTCTCTGTAAAATTCCCAAGCTCATTCGGTATCGTGACGGATGCGTCTGCTGGGAGGCCTATCGGCGGCTCCCTAGCGTTCGGCCATAGCCTTTGCAAATGATCTCTGAGGAGCGCCTCGAAGACCGCAACGTAGTTCTTTGCATCGGGAAGTTGTAGAGTGACACTCCTCAATAGCTCTTGGCATCGTTGTAGCCCCTCATGTGACGCTCGCAGGTCTTCCGGTGAGATCTGCTTCGACACAGACGTGCAGTACATAACCGACAATCCCGCCGTGAAGAGCATGTGAAAGTAACTTCGCGTATGTGTAAGCATGTCTCGCGCCTGTACCAGAACGTGATAGCGGTCAATCGCCTCCAAAGCAGACCTAAGAAATACAGTAAGTATCTCCTTGGGCGGCAACCCATTCACTTTCGGCACAAGGTCTATAGCTCGTCGTAGTACCGAGAGTCTCTCTCGAGCTGCGAGATGATCATACCACTGCTGCATCTCATAAAGACAGCTCGGCTCCTGGATGATAGGCGTGTTACTCCGCCACTCTTGCAATTCTTTGAGTAATTTGGTCATGACGACATGTACATGACCTGCAAGATTACGTTTCGGCGAAGACCCAACAATCTTCCCCCTCAACTTGGAAAACTCAGTCTGAATATGTGACGATATTTGCCTCAATCTCACAGATACGAAGAAAATAGTCATCTCATTTTGAACGTTCGGCTCGCGGTTGAAGTTGAACGAGTCAAGGCTTTGCACTTGACTGTTTGCTGCCTCGAGTTCTTCGTCACTTGCTTCGACTGGGAATTTCGTGCTGATATCGTTGTCGTCGATTAAAAAGGGTCGATCGAGTGTTGTAGAGCTGTAGCGGTCTATGAGGTAGAATTGCCAGAATACTCGTCGGCGTAGTTGGGTTTGTAGGAGGTCGTTGGGGATGTGCGGGTTGGAGTGGAGGCCAAGTTCTATGCAGAGACGGCCGCAGAGTCTCACTACGTCCCAGATCGACGTGCCTATAGAATTTAGTTACGGTTGCTGCTATTGGAGAGGGGTGACATACCAATGGGATGATAGATGCCGAATCTACATATAAGCAATAGATCTTGTACAGATTCCAACCCTCTAGTCAGGAACTCAGTTCCAAGATACTGCAACGCTGCGTTATAGTATGCTTCTGGATGCCGATCATGCAGTCTATTTCGATACGGAAGTACAGCTCCTATAGCACAGATCATAAAGGCTCTGAACAGATCATGATTTGTAACTTGACCAGAGGTGTTCGGATTGCTGAATAATCGGTGATGAAGAGCCCAAATACTTCGACGCAGGAGGAATGGGTTCTGGATATGTGCCCAGCTCAAGCTGTACCAAGTCAGCAATTATAATGACCACAATTAGTTGTAGATCCCACTATTTCTCGAAGAGCATTTGCGTCTCAGCTGCGGAAGGCAACGAACAAGGCGCTATGGACACTTCACCAGCAGCCGGGGCATCCGCTAGTGTTCTCAGCAAAGTCGCATGAGATTTTCGCCAATTTGCATCAGCAAATAGATGCGCGATGAAACTGCATCAATCAGTCAGTATGTCAAAGCCAAAAAGGAATACTGGTGCACATACCTTATACTAGCGCCTTCTCTTGTCGCAGGTGAAGATGCTGCTATCGACCTCGTATGCCGATCATCCGGGCTGGTCGTATCCACAGTACTAGGATCGTGCGCTACAGCGCTGGCTTCTAATTCCGCGAGTCTTTGAGATAAAGCCTGTTCTTTCTTCTCCAACTCATCGATCATCCTGACTTTATTAGCGCAGCCCAACAGGTTAACTATGGATCCTTACGCTCGGGATAATTGACCATTTCCATCTGCATCCGTATTTATGACGAGACATTCCAACCCATTCCGTTCACAAGGCGAACAGCTCGGTCTGTTATTATCGCACTAGATCAATCAGCCCCACTGAATAATTATAAGAATCATGCTGCAATAACCTTTGTTTTCCTCTGAGCGCAGGCTTGGCAGGCTGGTAATCTCGGTAGACGTGAAGTTGCTGGAGGACTCATTTTGGCGTATCTCATTGGTCGGGAGAAATTCCGAGCAGGGTAACTGGAATCTGGGGAGATGGTGAGTTATGTATTCTCCAACGGACATGACGTGGGTCGTGAGACCATCACGTGTTTAACCCCGCAAGTTGTGAAAAGCTTGTTGGTCTGAAAAGAGACTAGAGGGAGAGTAGACTCGAGTGAGGGCGAAAGAAATAAATGCCCTACGGCTTGGCATGAGGTGGTCGAGTTACTTTGTCACCTGCGTCTCAGCAGTCATGGTCACTAACACTGTTGAGATGGTCAAGAGCGAGACAGGTTTAAGGTGAATTGTTCAGATGATGTTCATTTCTCAGCTAAAGTATCATATTGTTTACTTATTCTTAACTATTCCCCTCATTAAATTCATCATACAACTAATTGTCCCTCTAGTAGCGGTTCTCAACATGTTTGGAAACAACAGACTCCTGATCCTTTATCTCAGGTTCAATGATTTCCCGAGCAGCAGGCTTCAAGTCGTCAGCAGTAGGATAAGCGATCTTGTGCACAGTGTACCAAGGTCTCTCAAACAACTTATCCATGCTCTCCAAGGATCGACCAGAAGTCTCAGGCATGGCAAAGTAAACATAGACTAGCGAACAAGTACAAATGCTAAGGAAGAACATGAAAGCACCATATCGCTCAGTAGCAGCCAGAAGGGAAGGCATGGCACGTGAGCAGCCAAAGTACATGGCCCAATGGACAGCCATGAGAATGGAGACGTTGATGGAGCGGATTCGGATGGGGAAGACCTCGGCGGATACGAGGTAGGGAATGGAGAACCAGCCGATTGACCAACCGATGGCGTGGATGTAAATAGCTGCGATGGCAGCACGACTGGCACCCATAGCAGAAGAACTGGCCTCGATCTCCTCAACGGTCCAGCCATTTGTGACCTTCAGGTAAGCACCGACGAAGGCCAAAGTCAAGATCTGAATGGTGATACCAGTCATGAGAGATCGACGGCGACCGATGAAGTCAATGACAAAGACAGAGAAGACGAGAACCGAGACAAATTTGAGAATAGCGTAGCAGCCAGTCGCAAGGAAACGAGCCTCTGTGCCCGCAATACCAAGATATCCAAAGATAGTAGGACTGTACTGGGTAATAGCATTGGCGCCACTCCACTGTCCAAAAACGTGACAAGCAAACATGAGAGTGAATCTCCTCCTGTTGCTAATATCTGCAAAGGTCTCCTTAATGAGATCCCAAGTATTAGCACCAGCCACAATTTCAATCTCATGGTTAAGCTGTGCCTCAATGCCCTGGAACTCAGACTGAACATAGGGATGGTCTTCGGGCAAACCTCTGAAGCGGGATAGTACTGCGAGAGCTTCGGTGTTCTTGTTCTGGCTGAGCAGGAAACGGGGGGTCTCGGGGGTGAAGAAGGTGCCGACGCCCCAGATTAGGGCGGGGATGAGTTGGAGGGCGGTGGGGAGTTGCCATTGGAGGTTTGTGCCGGCGTGGTATTTTGTTACGCCGTAGTTGAAGAAGAAGCCGAAGACGACGCCGAGTTGTTGGCAGCAGGTGTATTGGAGAGTGAGGAGACCACGAATAGGCTGAGGAGAGATCTGACAGATCAGTTAGTACAAACTCTTGAAGACTCTTAAAGAAGTAGCCTACCTCTGCAATGTACACCGAAGGCAAGACAGTAGTAGCACCAATACCAACACCGGAAATCACACGAGTAGCATACAGTACTCCCAGATTACCGTTACTAAAGGTTTGACCAAAGATACCAGCCATATACACAACAGTAAAAAACTGGAAAGTGCGTGTTCGACCAAGTCTCTGCGTCAACCACACACAGCCCAGACAGCCAAAGACTGCACCGGCTGTAGCAATGGCGACGATCCAGCCTTTTGTGTTGGCATATTCGTGGTCGGTTTGGTTATCGATTCCGAAGCGTTCTTTGAAGATCTCCATGATGACGAGGGATGCGATGTTGCCTAGAAGTCATAGTGTCAGTTTGTGTATGGGTGAGAGGTGAGTGTGGGAGTGTGTATACCTTCATCGAATCCCTTGGCGACGCCTGAGAAACTCCAGATGCAGGTACATGCTAGGAGATACCAGTTGAAGATTTCTTTGGGACTGTCTTTGATGGCCCTCCTTGTGGCCTTGATCATATTTGGTCTCGCCATTATGAAGATGAGTTCTCGCCACTGCAGAAAGTAATAGAGTTGATGCTTTGAACAAGATATTGAGACTGAGCAAAATCTTGGGCCTGGAGAAACAAAATTGCCAAGGCGACAAAGCGCAATATATCGTATCCCAACAACCCTTCCAAAAAGGTAGGGTTATTCCCGTTTCTCTCCAACAAGAACCTTGCCAAGGACGTCGAGAAAATCTTGACCTTTGCAGGAAAGAAAAAGGCGGGGATGGCCGATAATCTCTGTTGTTCCCCGAGTTCCCCAGGTTCATGGAGTGGAGCCCCGGTCTAGCGTGGAGTCAAAACGGCTGCCATCGGGGTATCTCCTAGTGCTGTCGGACGAATTCCAGGCGCCACCTTTGAGGGGTTTACCTTGTATTTCCCCTCGTGATGAAAGCCCGGACCCATTATCGTGGAGGTGACGAGTCAAGAGGGAGGTTACAATGCGTCAAGCGAAGGCGCACTGATGGGGAAGTTGGCTGGTCTGGGGAAAATTCCCGCTGGCTTATGTTCGGTGAAATGTACAGTTGTAACCATAATGGGATTCTACGCGCAATTGATGCCGATATCCGGAGATGTTGGGGATCAGCTTGTTGTTGTGAGGAGAATGTGGTCCTGATGTTCATGACACTTTCGGAGATGTCTTGGCTGTCGGCAGTAGAGACGGGATCCTTTTAGCGTAGGATCACGAAGATAGATGCCTTGGGGAATGGCCGAAATGGGCCTAACCGGATTTTGCTAATGTGCTTTGTATGTCACTGTGTGTTTTGGAGATGCGTTGCGTCTTGGTAGCTAGACGCGACACGAAACTTGGACAGAACGAGCATGAGATCTCTCATTCTGGGGTGATGCAGTATAGTTTCATTTCCTACAGAACGCCACATAATCTCACAATAGCAGCGTAATTAATTGTAATTGAGTCTTGATCAGATAATCTTAACTTGTATTTGACTAACTCATGCTCCAGCCTTCTTCTGTTTCAGCGTCGGCGCAGCTACCGCTCCGCGACAATGCCACTCAACAGTCTGAACATTCCCCTCCAAACTATCCGTAATATACAACGTCTTATGCCCCTCCCCACCAAAACAACAATTCGTAAAATTGATCCCCTCAGAGCCACTTACAATTCTCGCCTTGGGCACACCATGCGTATCAACCACAAACACGGATCCAAGACTAGGATGACAAATAAACAAGTTTCCCTCTTCGTCTAGACATAAACCATCAGGGCCAGAATTTCCGAAGGATTGGAAAAAGACTCCTGCTTTGGATGTGGTGCCGTCGGCGTGCAGGGGAAGACGCCAGACTTGGTTTGCGCGGGTCATGGCGACGTAGAGAAAGCGCTCGTCGCGGGAGAGGACGAGACCGTTTGGTGAGGGACCGTTGTCTAGGAGTGTGTCAAGGCGTCCGTCTGGGGATAGACGGTAGACACGTCCTGTTGGGTCTGTCATGCCGGTTTGTCCTTGGTCTGTGAAGTAGAGGTTTCCTTTAGAGTCGACGATCAGATCATTTGGGCCCTTGAATCTCTCGAGATTCTTTCTTGTGAGATGAGGCCCTATCTTTCCAGTCTCGGGATCAAATGACAGAATTCCCTATGCACTGTTAGCTAAGATCAATCGCACCAAGAAGTAATAGTTACCTGCTTGTAGTCTGCCACTAAGATATCTCCATCCGCAGTTCCAACAAGTCCATTCGGCTCACCATCCCACTGACAAGCAACCTCAACATTCTTATCCTTATCAATCCTCAAAATACGCCCATAAGGTACATCAACAATGTATAAATTCCCAGCCCTGTCAAAAACAGGTCCTTCAAGGAAAATATGTTTAAACGAACCCGCGAAGCCGCCGCGCCATTCTGTTTCTTGGCCGATGCATCGTTTGTCGTCTGGGATGCGAAGCCAGACGTTTGCTTTGATGACGGGAGGTGGTGGGTAGAAGTTCATGATGTTTTGATATTGGGAGGCTGGTAGTGGTGGTGCGCTTGGGCTTGGCTTGGAGGCAGTTGGTGTTTTATGCTATGCAGGGTCTGTGCTTGTGATACTCTGGCGGAAGAAATCCGATGCTTTGCGACAAGGCGGGGTTTAGTTCTGGCTGTCAATTGGTTGATGGACTCACTTGCTTGTCTCAGCGTTCGTGAGCTTTGATTGGACTGTCTCGCGAACTGGCGAGATCCTTAGCCAGGTGGAGACCCAGGAGTGCTTGACTCGTGCACGCACTAGACCCCGGCTTTCTTGAATCGTGATGGCCTGTGTCATGCTTCAGGGTAAGGAATGGACATTTGGATGAAGACTTATTGAGGTGACAGTAGTCTACAGTGGGAAGATAAAAAAGACGAGAAAAATTTCTGCCTAACAGTCTGTCTATCTCCGAGGGAGAGAAAAAGAGAAAAGAGGCAGTTTTGTAATCCTGTCAATGTAAAATGCGTAACATCTGTTTCCATTCGTCTCTGAAAGTACGTGTCAAACAACAGGTGAAGTTATCTTACCAGATGAGCAGCAAATTAGCTGCGAACGACTTTGCCAATTGATAATTAATTGCTTAATGGACCCGACTACGCAGTATCTTATTAGATCTGGCCTAAAGCCATGTACTATGTGCAATTCATCTCATCTCTCTCCATTACAAGACAAGATTCACTGACGTCAATGGTCCATTTCAAGTAATCCACTTATTGTCACCAATCATAAGAGCTCAGTCGGTTTTAAGTTACCCCGACTCTCAACCAACCAGCCACCTGTGACAATGGTTCTATTTTTACCTCTCTCGCGTTGAAACGCGTCGCGATAACTTGCCTACCAGAGATGGTTTGCGAGATGACCTCATTGTTGGCAATCTATCCTTAGCTTTTAACACAATGCAACCTGACGAGAGTCAGCAGACTACGGAGTACCGTACCTGCATTCAGTTTTGAATCCTTCTGCAATGATTGCTGACATGCAACTACTACACAGGCCAATCAGACGCGTCGCGTTAACTACGTTAAACTTCATGGCTTGATTTGTAATATCTGCGGGCAACTATTTGCGAGGAGTCATGACGGTTGAGATGCACCGACGGAGTTGATTGATAACTATGTGTTGCATTCGTAATCGTATAGAGTGAAGTACATATTCATCGTTAAGCTATGACATTTAGAGATGTTGCACTCGCATCTGCCTTCTCAATTAACGTCGTATCAATTATCACGAATCTCAAGACATTATGGACAACATCTCTGAACCCAATGCCGCTTCGTTGCTCCCAAATAAGCAAGGCACTCTCACTCTTGGTGAACGTCCAATCCCCTCACCTGGCAAGGGTGAACTACTAGTCCGCAATGAAGTCGTCGCCGCCAACCCCTCCGACTGGAAAGTCCAAAGCTACGGAGTTTTGATTCAACAATTCCCAGGTGTACTCGGCAGCGAACTCGCTGGTACCGTCATCTCAGTTGGACCTGGAATCACACGCTTCAAGCCCGGCGATCGCGTGACGGGCTTTGCCACTGGAGTAATCTACCCCAATAGTGACAAAGCAGCGTTCCAGAAGTATACCATCATGGACGAGGTCGCTACTTCTCACCTACCTGACCATGTAGCTTTTGAGGATGGCGTTGTCTTTCCTGTTGGCATGATTACCTCATCTATTGCGCTTTTTGACAGCATGGGACTACCGATGCGGAAGATACGCGATGAGGAACGCGGTGCTATCTTTTTATGGAGTGGTGCTTCATCGACAGCAATTTCGGCACTTCAGATTGCGCATTCCATGGGATGGTCTGTTTATGTGGCTGCGAGTCCGAAGCATCATGAGTGGTTGAAGAGTCTGGGTGCAACAGACGCTTGGGATTATCGCGACCCGGACATTGCGCAGAAGCTGAACCAAGTTGTCCAAGCCGCAGGGCTGAAGATTCGAGGCGTTCTTGACGCTCGATCTGACGAGTCTTCGTTTGATTCAATTGCAGAAATACTCAACACCGTCGACTCTTCACAGGGAATCAAGCTCAGCACGCTATTTCCATTTCAAAGCGACAAGACCTTGCCAAGCGGAGTTGAAGTTATTCACACGGACTGCTCGCGGTTCACCGAAAATCATCCCAAAATCGCGAAGTGGCTCTTCGAGGGATGGCTACACGAAAACCTCCAAGATGGAACTCTCAAGATCGCTCCAAGACCTCATGTGATTGAAGGTGGCTTGGGAGCAACACAGAAAATGCTTGACACCCTCAAGGCTGGAGCAAGTGGCGAGAAGTTCATACTGAAAGTGTAAACTATAGTAGACTCTGTTAAGATATTCTCGGTACAGTTACTCTATACTACAAGCTTATCGAATAAACTATTGTTTTAGCTTGCAATTGACTTTCTTCACTTCCAAACCCTTACCGTATCATCCATGATATCAATTCTCAATTATGACAATTAGGAGAATTGCTAACCGCCAAAAGCAACTCCACGATGCTACACTACCTTTCCAGAAGACAATCCCCTGTGTGGATCATATCTGACAATCCAGTCGCATTTCTTCCCAGTGTTGCATTCTTCATAGCCTCGCAAGCTCCTTGCCATTATCAGACATGTGATAAGCAAACCTCGGCGGTGACACCATGAAACAATCAAGACCCCCTGCCTGTCAGATCTCTGAAGCGACAAGGAGGTTCCATGTCGCAGCCTTCAAACATGGCGCTATGTGCGCTATGCGCGCTATGACAAATCCCGAACAGACAATGTCAAAAACTAAGACAGAACTAAACAGTCGCTAAATGTGATTGGGGTTTTAAAGTTTCTTTTCACATTTTCTTTTGTAAAGACCGAGGTTGGTTTTCGAGCTTGTGAAACGGGGCTCTAGCGTAAGGTTTCAGCACTAACGACTGAAGCGAGGGTTGTAAGATCGACCGGTAAGCGCCGAGATGGGGGAGACCAGGGTCTTCGGTAACGTTGTGATCCGAGAGATGTTAAACTGGGATCTAAGCGTTTTTCCCTTCATCGTGCGGAAATAGGAAATGTTTTTGTCGGGGGTTGGTGCGAAACGCTGGGCACTGCCTCTGAGTCCGACCTATCGCGTATCGCAGCTTATCAGAGAAGTGCAAACTGTGGAGCTGGGGTTGAACTCCAGACAGAGGATCAGCCAGATTCAGGTCAATCAATCGAGGATATTGACATTTATGGATGTGTGGTTGCCACAACTGAGGCAGAGTAGATTAAGTTCTCACATGCTTTTTCCATTTTCAAGTTCGTAGCTACGTAATGGAGCATAGAATAAGGCAATGTTACGTAGAAGACATGTGCGCAGGCTGTATCGTTGTAGCCATGCCAATTCCACGACCTGAAAACTGATCTTCAAAAAGACTCGAATAGAAAATAGAACATCACTGTCAATACACTATCGCCAAGTCCAGTGACATAACATCTTCGACTGCGCCTCTGCCAAGATCTTTCAGTAAAGTTTCACCACTAAAAATACCAATAAACCACGGGAATACCGAATTTCGTGAAGCTATACGTCGATCACACAGCACAATTCAGCCCTCACGAAAGGCCTTCCAAAAATCGACAGCAGCACAGCCACAGCAGATCTGACGATCCAATCGCAACAGATAAATTAGCCAAGCATGTTAGAGTTCGCGTTTCGGATCCGAGAGTTGTGAGATCCACCACGGCTTGGGTGGTCTGAGCGAAACGTGAAACACCACAACATGGGGCATCGAGAAACTTCAAACTTGGAGATTTGGAAACTTCAAACGCAGATACAGAAAAAAGAGGTGGCTATGATGTCGCAGGGTAAGAAACAGAAACGAGAATCTGTGCGCTGACATTGATTCGAGGTGTGATACTGGCCAAGATGTTTGAGAGATCTCTGTGTTTGGGAGGCTGAGTGACAATATCATAGGGCGATAAACGACCAACATCTCAATCCAAAAGTCTATATAAGACTCTGGATTCTCTGTCTGGATAACTTCTCATCAACCAACAATCATCTCATCTCCTCTACCATCTTCTCTTTTACCTTCTCAGCCCTGGTGGCCTATTTCAATACTCAACAACTTTAATCTTTCCTACCTCTCTACTCTCACTAAGATACCCACTTCTCTTTTAACTTTACTCAACAAAAAAACATATTCAAAATGCATTTCTACGCTCTCATCCCCGCTTTCGTCGCCACCGCCTCCGCTCACGGAGTAGTCATGTCCGTCGAAGGAGCCAACGGTGTCTCCATGCCTGGTCTCACCATCGCTGATGGCACTCCTCGTGACTGCTCCAGCAACGGTTGCGGCTCTCAAGCTGATACCGCTATCATTCGTGACCGCGAGCTCGGAACCGACCGCGCCAGCGCCCTCGGCAGGACCCAGGGTAACGGCCCCGTTGACGCCTCCGTCATGATCGCCAACTTCATGGGCAACGCTGGTGCCAACAATGTCCCCACCAACAACGGCTCTGACGCCAGTGTTGGTGTTGAGGATGATATCTCTGGCCTTCAGCGCGGCCGCAACAACAACAACAAGCAGAAGCGTCAGCGAGGTGGTCTCCTTGGTGGCCTTCTCGGTGGCCTTGGTGGTGGTCTTGGAGGCGGTGCTGGTGGTGAGAAGGCCGATCTGCCTGATGAGGCCAGTGTCGCTGCCACCGCTGGTGATGGCGCTTCTTCTGGTCTTCCCACCTGCTCTGACAATGGTGAAATCACCATGACCTACCGACAAATCAACCAAGACGGTGCCGGTCCCATGACAGCTGACATCGACG
The DNA here is from genome assembly GCA_004367095.1 of Fusarium nanum. Classification (NCBI taxonomy): domain Eukaryota; kingdom Fungi; phylum Ascomycota; class Sordariomycetes; order Hypocreales; family Nectriaceae; genus Fusarium; species Fusarium nanum. The sequence goes on along the minus strand of QGDY01000280.1, from coordinate 7,770 downwards.
CCACATCCGGCGGTACCGACCCCGCCGCCTTCCAATCCGCCGAAGTTGTCCAAGACGTTCCCGGTATTGGCTTCGGTGGTCTTTCTCTCGCTACCAACACTGACTTCCCTCTCACTGTCAAGATGCCTCAGGGTATGACCTGTGAGGGATCTGTTGGCGGAGCTGACAATGTTTGCATCGTCCGTGTTCGCAACACTGCTGCTGCTGGACCTTTCGGTGGTTCTGGTGCTTTCACTCAGTCTGCTTCTGCTCGCAAGCGTGCTATTGCTTTCCGCCTCAAGAAGCGCATGGAGATCTACCGCCACTAAGCGATTAATCTGATGGATTGGATGGGATGAGTTGGTGGATTGTATAGATAGATGATAGATGAGAATGCTTTCCTGGAGGAAGTATATGAATACAAATGTTTATGAAATATTATGCTCTTGACCCATTTGAAGCTTTTCGTTCACCATGGCATGAGCCACGATGGCCAGGACAGTACCGTCTGACATGATGTTCATCAAGCCAAGATAAATAGACTGAAAACTAACATTTCTTGGGATGCAAGGGCGATAGGTTCTTTTGATACGAGCAATTAGTAGCATTTGTTTATATCTTGGCAAAGCGCTGTCAGGTCCGTCGGGATTGGCGGCCTTCTTCCACCTTCCAATCATGGAAATTCTTCTGGGGATCACCGTCCGACCTGCCCAGATAGGACGCTACCTTGAACCGAGCTTACTTACCCCTCGTTTGGATCTTCTAGCGGGAGGAAGGAATAGCATCAATTAAGCTTAAATCAGAGTTAAATCCTGACTGGAGCCCTCATTCATATTGTTATTCCTTGAATTAACAATTTCTCCAATTGTAGTGGCTGCTCCTTCGCGGTGGTTGTGAATCCTTAGTATGAGCCAATTGACTTAAACCTCATCTCATCACACCACACCACCAGCCACGCGGGGAACCTCTCAACGCCCAGCGTTCCTGCATGCTTCCAGGAATAAATGCTGACCAACTTCGAGCATGTTTATCTTAATGTTTCTTTAAGTCCTCCAGTAATTGACAAGAATTCGTCCAAGCCCCGGCTTGGGTTACATCCCAATTGCCTCTTCAGCTTCCTGATGTGGAGTAGACGGACTTGGCATTCAACAAACTGGACGAATCGCCTCCCAAATGACCTTGTAAATAGCCTCTCAATTGACCCGTAAGAGCGGTCTAACCAACCACCGAGTGCTTGGTGATAGTGCACGGTGATGGTTGAACTTTTGATAAGCGAGGATCCCCGCATGTTGTGATGGGTATATAAAGTGATCGTCCTGTCACTAGACACTGGATAGATATCCTCATCTCATCTCATCTCATCATCCTCCACCATGCGTTACTCAGTCCCTCTCATGGCGGCTCTCGCCGCCACAGCCACTGCTACTGCTCCCCCACAGAAGCGCGCTGAGAAGCTCTTCACCCTCGAGACCGCCGCCGGTGAGACAGTCGAAGTCACCGAAGATGAAAAGTTCCAGATGATCGACGTAAGCATCTCACCTCCCATAATCAACCACCACTAACAATCCCAGGACCACATCCACTTCTTCGACATCACAGAATGGAAAGACCACAGCCCAGCATCCAGCCTCATGGCCCTCACCCCCTCCTACCCCACCAAACTCTCCCATCAATCCAACGTCGCAAAGATGGTCAGCAAAGTCAAGACCAAGACCATGGAGAAGCAACTCAAGAAATTCTCCTCCTTCCACAACCGCTACTTCAACTCTCGCTACGGTGTTGAAGCTGCGCAGTGGCTACACAAGGAGGTTGAAAAGGTCATCAAGAAGAGCAAGCATCCACTCGCGTCCGTTCGTCTTATCCAGCACCAGGCTTGGTCGCAGCCTTCTATCGTTGTTTCGATTCCTGGAAAGGTGAGACTCAAGACTGTTGTTACTGGATCGCATCTTGATTCCGTTATTTCTAATGACCGTGGTGCTGGACGAGCACCTGGTGCTGATGACAATGGCTCTGCGTCCATTATGCTTCTTAACCTTCTTGGAGCTTTCCTTGAGGATGAGCGTATTGCCAAGGGCGATCACCTCAACACTGTTGAGTTCCACTGGTACTCTGCCGAAGAGACCGGTCTTCTCGGATCTCAGGACATTTTCAACAGCTACTCCCGTCTCGGCATTCAAGTCGAGGCTATGCTGAACCAAGACATGGTCGGCTATAAGGGTCGCGACGGCATCGAGCGATTCGGTCTTGTCACCGATTTCACAAACGCTGCTCAAAATGACTTCCTTAAGCTTCTCATTGATGAGTATGCCGATATTTCTTACGAGGAGTCTACTTGTGGTTATGCTTGCTCTGACCACGCTTCTGCCCACCGAAATGGTTACCCTTCGTCGTTCTTGTTCGAGACTCCTTTCGGAAACCACAACCCTCACATTCACACTCCTAACGATACTATGGAGTACGTTGACTTTGATCATGTTATGCAGCATGCTAAGGTTACTGCTGGGTTTGTTTACGAGTTGGCTCACAAGGACTTTGCTGCGTAAGATGAGCAAGGTCTGAGGATGATTATATGAACAGAGACATGATAGCATAGATGAGATAATGAAATTGTACAACTTTGTTGCCCACTCCTGCATCCAGCCCTTCTGTGCACTAAGCTGTAGATCATGGTTCGTCGCCACTACTTCTCGCGGACAACCTCCTTCAATTTAATCTTGAGTTCACTCTTCTCCCAGATAATGTAGATCTTCTGGTCATACCAGTTCTTACTCTCGGGCATCAACTCAAGGTCAAACTTCCATAGCAAGCGCGTCAACAAAAGTCGCATCTCAACGTAAGCCAGACTGTAATGTCATGTTAGCTCTTCAATCCATACGACGTGATAGACCGACTTACTTCTTGCCAAGACAGTCGCGGGGTCCCATAGAAAACGGCTGTACCACTGCTCTAGAGTCGTTGGCATACAGAGGATCATTCAACCAACGCTCTGGCACAAATTGCTCTGGGTTTCTGAAGTTTTGAGATGACTTGAAGGCGGGCAATTGAGGCACGATAACTGAGGTCTAGCCCAATAGTTAGAATGTGTTCGAAGTGACAACATGCTAGGAATATTACCTTTTCTGGGATAAAGTATCCTTCCATGAATTCGCCACCTGCAGGTGTAACACGTGGAAGTCCGGCAGCAACGGGTGGATCTAAGGTTCTCACGTCAGCACAGGATCTGAATAACCAGCCGCCTGACTTACACATTCGGAGACTTTCAGACAGAACCGCAAGTAAATACTTGAGTTGATCAACACGATCGGCAGTAATCTCGTCCTCGGAGGTAAAACTCGACCGAACCTCACTGACAAGCTTATCATACTTCTCGGGATTAGACAAAAGGAAATAGGTAGCGCCACTGAGCAACGTGGCCGTGGTCTCACTACCTGCAATAATAAGTAGACTAGAATTCTCGAGAATCTCAGGTCTGGACATTCCCCTCTCGTCGTTATATCGAAGAATATACGACATGAAATCCTGGCTGTTAGTATCCTTGGCATCAAGGCGCGCGCCAGCCGCATGCTCGGTAAATTGCCAATGTTCCTCTACTGCCTTCTGTAACCTCTTAGGTGTCAACATGGGAATGTAGTCTCTGAGGCCGAGACGGACCAGAGCCTGTGAGAAGCTGACACTCTTCATGGTATGGAAGATTCTGCGAACCCAGGGGTGGTAGTTTCCGCTTTCAAGACATCCGAAGGGCTGACCGAGAGCAAGATGGCCAATGAGGTCGAACGTAGCGAAGTTGTACCATGCGACCATATTAACAGCTTCACCTTGTTGAGCCTTCTGAGTAAGACGTTCGATGAAGAGGTCGACGTAATGATTGATAAGACCCTCCTGGCCACGAAGAGCCTTTTGCGAAAACGCATGCGAGAGAAGCTTTCGTTGACGCTTATGATCTTCGTGGTTCGCGATGATCAGATTTGGAGCAGGACGCTTCTGTCGGTAGGCGCGAAGGTCTTTCTCGAAGATCTTAGCGCCGGCTGTCTTGTGCCCGTAGATATTTTTATTAGCGTCGGCGGTGATGAAGGAGACGTCGTTGGGGGCGAATCGAACGACAGGGCCATATTGATCGTGCAGATCTGAGAGCCGAGCGATCCATTGGCCTCGGGTTATGTTCCAGAGGTATGGGAGTTGAGTTGTGGCGTAGAGCTTTGGGCCCGGGACTTTTGAGAGGGGGTGGAAGAAGACATTGTAGATGGCGCGGATTAATGTATAGAGAGCCAGTGCTGAAGCAAGAATTGTTAAACCACCGCTGAGTGTCAAAGTAGACACCAGATCAGAGTGAAGGACAGCCATGTTGGCGTCAAAAGATGATACCGTAAAATGTCAAGTGCGAGATGTTGCTGTGAATGATGTGATGTTTCAATGGTGGGACTTCAGCTTCTTAAAGCATTGATTCCTCCCTAAAAGGAAACTGCATGTTGATAATGCACGGCCACATTGGGATGTTGATCCCCATCACAATGCAACAATGAAGCCACCGACCAGCGCCGCCTACGACTCCACGCGTCAGGCCCATCCTATCGCAGATCACAGATATCAAATTCCTGACTCAAAAACCCACAGATGGGGGTATCGTGTCGCATTGCGTACATCATCCCGCGGACTTTCCGTTTTATTGATCGCTCGGGCATATCCAACGACGCGAATTCCGTGCATGCATCCGCGGGGTTTAGCCAAGTGGATAACAATTGTGGTTGATCTGCATGAAAGCGTCTTGTCTTGACGATGCATTGACCATGTTTTACGGAGTTCGCTATGATGTGACCCTGTTTTGTCCGGCAATTCGTATCCAGCATCCCTGTTAGTGCGGAACTAATGCGAGATGCCGTCGGCTCTTAATGAAATCAGCGACACAACCTAGAGCGAAAACTGGCCTATGAATTTCTGTCTGCAGTATTTACTTTATTCAGGAATTCGGACTTGGAAGAACCGTATCAGCTATTTGAGTTTCGGGAACGCAAAGCACCGTGAATTAAGTTTATGAAGGTTGCAATATCACGCGACACTTTTTCTACTATTTGTCAGTTATATAATCAACGATATTAACAATGGTTTATAGACTGAAAGCTTCCATTTTTGTTGCATCTAAATGAAAAATATAGATATCTGCTAATTGAGGGTAACCTTAGTTTCCCAGGCCAGAGTGTCCGCAATATCTACTGTAGAGTGGTCAACGTAGAATATGCCAATCCGCTCATACACGTTCATGTTATCATGTGCATCTACCTTGTCTTCATTCCTAGCCTTCTGCACCAAGAGTCCTTCGCATTGGAATCGAGTGTACCGCAATGCCAGCAAGTAGGCACGATCTGTGAAAGGTAAAGGAGTGGCCAGATTGTCAAGGTATACTCTGCACGTCAATCCTTCCCAAATAGGACTCCCGACCCCGACCACGTACAAACTGCCCTCCGGCCAGGCATCGAAGGAGCTTGGACTCTTTGTCGACCTTCCTTCACTTTCGGACTCCGTATCTTCCGGTTCACTTGCTGAATCTGCACTTTTCAGTCCGAGGTCACTTATCTTCACCAACGGTGCAGTAAAACGAAGCTCTTTATTTGCCGGTCTTAAAAAATTGCCTTGCTCTTCCGCTGATGGGAAGGGCTGGAGATTGCTGACCAGAGAGGTCTCGGCTCCAATACTCAAGAAAAAATGAATTTCTCCCGGCGATGATGCCCAAGACCAGGTAGGAAAGGGGTTGACGCTCTCTAGTGATGTTCGTTCAACTTCTACTTTCCAAAGCAGGTGCTCAACGCAATGAGACCGGAAAACCCCTGCGGAATATTCAAGCCCATGACGTTCCGAAAGCCTTGTTGCTATTCCCTGAATAGCCGCAAGCCTATCAGTAGAAAATGATAGATTCATCCGAAGAAACCGAGTGACCAGAGTTGACCAGGTATCTCCCACGATATCCCTTTCATCGCACTGCAGTATCTGACATATGTCTTCCGTATCCTCATCTGAAAAGCCAAGGAATAGTATACAGTCATTTGTCCGTCGATTATCATGTTCAAAAGGCCCCTCGCTGAACTCTTCCGGAGTCTCGCCCTGGAATCCACTCTGTCCCTCCCAGAAGAACCCATGTGAGCATTGCCAGATCAGCCCGTTCGAAGTCCAGTGAAGAACGCGAGGAGATAAGAGCCATTCCTGAAGACACCAACCCCTGCTAAGTAGGGAGCTTCGGAGACGCCTCCTGGTGCCATACGGCGACGGGATAAAGACGTTAGCTGAGCTCTGAAATTCTTTGTACCCGTATCTCGCTGATTGCCTTTCGGTAAGGAAGCCTTCTGAGCTGTCATTTGCACTCGCTGCTGCGATAGAACAAAGGGCATTTGTATAATAAGCTGCCATATTCATCGATTCTTTTTCCCAGTCAGCTCTTGCAACGTCATCTTGGTGTTGTAGCCCAAGAGATCTATCAGCTTGGATAATGCATACAGAATCAATCCAGAGATACTGTATGCCCATTAGCCGAGTGATCTCGATGGCGTCTCGGATTGTCTTTGGCAGGTGTTCAAAAATGATCTCATGTTTCCTTTCTTCAAGATTCTTGGTAGTTGTTCGCGCAGGATCATTGCCCATTCCCCATTGATAGCTTAAGATCAGGTATGGGGACCTTTTGTCGTCTTCTGATAAATCCGCTGAAACGACAATTTTAGCCGCCGGCTGTTTCTCAGACCCGACATCGATTAACCTAGTCGGCATCCGGTAGGAGGCTTCTTCGTTTGGCGGCAAATTTGGACAGTTAGTATGTACCCCGGGGCATAAACAGGCTTCAAGCCATGGTTTGATGCTTTCGTCGAGGAGAGCATGCAAATCATTTGTCAGACCCGACGGTGTGAGGCCTGTGGAACTTCATCAGTATCATTGTTGAAGGTGATATTCGCGATAATACCTTTAACCATTGTAACTGACTGTGAAGGGATGTGTTTCCCCGGCCTCCCGACAGGGTACATGTACCACGCATCCATATGATGAAACCTTTGCGTGTCGAAATATAAACCCCACAGACCACGATCGTATTCAACAGTCCAATGCAAGGGATCGCTCTCCGCAGATCCTAGATCGTCATAGCTCAAAAGTAAAAAGAACGTTTGACACAACGGGCAACCACTCTCACATGATGCCTCCAGCTCGCTGAACGTTTCATGGTGATCCAGAGTCCATCTGTAAAGGCTTTTCGCGGTCTGACGATCCTCTGTATCATCAGGCTTCCAAGAAATGGCAAGACACTTATCACACAAAGTCCCATTGGATGAAGAAGTGTCTCCACTACCAATTGATACTTTCTGACGTTCGAGTTCTTGCCCATCCATAACCGGTTAGCTGACGAAGAAATTATATCAAAATTATGAGAGAACGGATTGGTGGGAGAGGGACCGATATAGGCTGTGGAGAACCTACGTATGTACTATTTGCATTGAAAATGCGTAATGCCCAATGGTGCCTGATCTGACGCCTAGGCAGCAACCATAAGGCAACACAGCCTTGGCAGCATATGAGCATGATAGCGATTGGGTTCAAACAAATAATTCTGTACTAATGAAAAACGCCACGTTTACGGACTGCTAAAAGCAGAATACTGCAGATACAGGTCTGAAAGTGAAGGTACACCTTATAACTTTACCTCTTATCTAAGTAATGCTAATTTAATTAATTGCTAGATTTAAGTTATTCAGTTCCTTCCTTTCTTCAAATTCTCTTTAGACTTGAGAACCTCATACTAAAGCAACTATTTATTCAAAT
>QGDY01000275.1:0-95402 GCA_004367095.1 Fusarium nanum | reverse complement strand
TAGTCATGACTAGTCGACTTGCAGATGTTGAGACCAATTTCGGTCTTCGGAGTGTAATCGTCCGTTGGCGGTTAAAGGCATTCTGGAGTGCTTACAAGACCCCAAGCCCGGACCAGAAAGGGAATGTTGAAGTGTTGTTTCACTCAGTCACCCCCACCAGGAGACGCAGGCGCTCCAAATTGAGTACTCATCTTTGGTTTCGAAGTGTCATGTGCCACTGGCCGGCATGAAGGATTCACGGACTAGCTACATTCTGTACTCAAGGATTCAAAAGTAATCCTTCCAGATACTTAACCGTACATAGCTTACTCCCCTCACTGTGACATTACAGGATGGTTTCAGTTAGTGCTAGGAGTGAGAGTAAGCTGCTGGGTTACATTACTGAATCCTCCGAGATCATCAATGCGTTATCGGGTAATTCTTTGTGAAGGATTCGGCCTTTTATCGAATTGGGAACCGCAAATAGCCTAATTTCATTCCTATTATTCGTATATCATAAGAACGTAAGAGCTGAGCCTTTGCAGTCCAGTCAAGCGACACTCATTTGATCTATTCTCATCATTGACAACCATTGGATCGGGCATCTAAGCCTTTGGAGTCGAGATCACACCCGTCGCCGACCAACTAGCAGTCACAGCTTGCCTCCCTACGCTCCGCCAATGTATGCTACTTCACTCATCAATCTGGCCCTAGCGAGCCTTGTTATGGCTTCGCCCCAAGGCGTTCCCGATAAGCCAATCGTGTTCTGGGCGCGCCTCTACGCCGACTCAGCCGACTGCAGCGGTGCAGCGAGCTACAGCTACCTCTCCACCCAGGGCAATTGCATCAACAGGACTGTTCCCGGGACCGGCTCGGCGGTTATACGCATCGGAGAGGTTGGCAAGTACTATCTTGCAGGGTGGACTGAATCTGATTGCAAAGGCAAAGTCGTTCTTGTGGAAACGAACCCGGGAGTGTGCATCGATTTGGGTGGCACCGAAGTTAAAAGCTGGTCGGATGACCTGAGCCCATTCGGGGAGAAAGGAGCGGCTCTGAATATGTGAATATTATAGCCTGGTAGGACATATAGCCGGTTCCGTGGCGCTCTCCTCAAGATTCAGCCAGGGCCAATAGCAGTTCAACATAGCTACTTTGGAACTCTCGGCCGCGTGGTCCCAAAAGTCAATTCTCATGCACACGAAGAGATCTTATAGTCCAAAGGTCACTAGATTCCCTGGGTCGCTTGAACCTGGCGCGCCAAGTGCGACGACCATAGCGTCGCAGAGTAGAGTCCTCCGTTGTTTGTGACGACTGGGGTACACACTCACATGCGATTTGAGACCAAACCCTAGAGGATGTTCCTTCTATTACTTACCTGCTTGGAACTTTGTTTTAGCCATTTAATGAGCCACTCAGAAATCTTCAATCTTCAAGTGCCCAGAGATGAACAATAAGGGTGATACATGTGGCTGTCGCTTTGGACACCACAGTTGCACTCCAAAGGTTGAACTTTCAAATACCACCATCGCTTCCTAGATTTCCATTCTAGCTCAACGAATTATCTAGAGGGGAATTCCTCCAAGACTCTCTATACGATCTCTATCCCAAAAGTACGAGCCGCGTCGCCATGGGGCTAAACTTCGGTAAGACTGACCCTTGATACCTTCCCATGGCTGCCAGGGATGCGTCTCAAGAGTTCCTTTGCGATGGAGGTCGATTCCATTTACCATAAGTACCAATGGCTCGGGGCTTTGGGATACCTTGTAGAACCAATCCAGCATGAATTCCGTCTGTGCCGATAGGTCCATACACTGCATTTTGTATAACAAGCTAAGGCCTTGACTTGTGAGAAGATGTGCAAAGTTCAACATCTCGATTCTTCTTTGTCTCTCCCAGCAACTTCTCTTCTTTGACTGGTCGCGTGATGAAGGCGTCTTGGTTGAAAGATGGGTGTTAACGTTACTGATCATGGTCAGGTATTGATTAAACACATAGTATGTGATGGAATAAAAAGCCCCCTTTTCCACGAAAGATTGATGTAGGTTGTTGAAAAACAGCTCCCGTATTGCTTCGTTTCTTTTGAACAAAGCCTTCTCACGAAGGAAGAACATCCTGCAGTAGTTCTCAAAACCGACCGCCGCCTGGATAAATCGTCGTTTCTCGTTCAAGGAGAGAACCAGAGTTGCCGGTTTGACCATTCTTGAGTCTTGCTTTTCCCACCACGCTTTGGGCGCGTAGCTGTCCGTGACCCACTCCAACTCGATAAGAAGCTGTCGTGCGCCGTAAATGAGTCCCAGCTCAGTCGTTGTGGAAAGCTCAAGTCTGGCATCTTAGTGGCGATAGAGACGCAGACTGGCCTGTTCTGCTTCTACCATTTCAGACTGTGACGACGGAGCATTGGTGAAATGTCTACAGCGTAGGCGTAATGCTGATAGGAAGGTGGAGAAGTGGCAACCCACGAGGCGGTGGTTGAGATCGCTGACGGTCGACTTGAGAAGCCGGTGTCTATGGGTTAGGAAATGCTGGAGAAATAGAGGTGATGTTTCGATTAACGTACAGATGTCGCTCAAGTGTAGGAGTTCCATAATCTCAAGGATCATCTCCGGGCTTAGACGGGTGATGTTTGTCATAGTGAAGGCTTCCGTCGTGCAGGTGTGATAGGAGTTTTGTCATATGGCAGATGAGCCAGTCTAGTTGTGAGTATGGGGGGACAAAGGTGTTTGTAATGCGTTTGGTAGGAGGATGACAGATATTTATACTTGTCTGGAAGCCTATTCGTTCCTTTAAGCTTTTATGGTGACTCACGACTTTACGCAAGCCTCAATAAATAAGGTTTGTGAAGGCACTGGAGGCGCGCAATATCAAACGTAAGTTCTTCGAGGGAAACACACTTTCGCCATAGCTTATACCCACAATAGCCAATTGGTTAAGCTCATCTTCATCATACTCTAGCATACAGGGAGGTTTTTCATCCATAGGCCCTGTTTGCCTTTACTAGTATTGGTATGTCACGCTTTCAGATACAGATCCAGAATCCAAGACAAAAACGCTGTAGTTCTTTGCGCATCTATCATTTGGCTGTTCTGCTCCGGTGTTTGCTGTGTAAAATAGAATTGTTCTCATCTCCATGCATCCTGTCCAAATACACCTGATAATGATGTTTCCATCTTGAATTACACTTTTTAAGCACTATACTACTGCAAAAAGATAGACTGGTGGGATTTAACCACCTGCGTTGGACGAACAGGGAATCGAACCCTGGACCACTCCCAGAAGGAAGACTGTCGGAAAGACGAACTTGCTAAGGGAGTATTATACCACTAAACCATTCGCCCGATTTGGATATTGATCGACATGCAATCGTCCTACTAAACCTGCGGCTGAACACTTGCAAAAATTCTAGTCGCAGATGATCTATATCTGATACCAAATGGGACTGTAAACCACTAATACTTCTATCATGAACTTACCAAGATGAATCTAGATCTTCTGAACCAGTTGCTGCCCAACCATTAGGTGCCAGCCACTCTTCATGCACATCCCCATTCGCAGTCGAAGGCGATTCCCAGTCAAGACAAGTAGTATCGGGATCTTCCACATTAGAGCCATCCTCCACTGTCCGACGAATGAACCTATCCAGGTGATCATCGAGAACAATGAAATCCGGCTCATCGAAGACATCCACTTCTTTAGGGTTCATATCCTCCAAGATCTGCCAAATCCTTCGGCGATTTGTTAAGCCTGGGGGTAAATCCAGTTTCACATGACTGTAATCCCATACGCTATGCGTGTGTTTCTCACGCTCCAACTTTTCGCAGTCTGATCTTCCCTCTGGGGTAGGGCCGCATAGAATTCCCCGTACCAATCTTTCCCAGTTCCATTCTCGCTGTTGGCTTTCGGGAATATCTGGAAACTGTTCGATTTGTTCCACATCGATATCCCAAAGGAAAGGGATCTGCACAAGAATCCTTTTCCAAGATGTCTGAGGCAGCGTATGTGATGTAGGCGGTCCACACGAACTCCAATCTCCAGCTACAATTTGACTGACAATTTCATCTGCCAGTTCCTCTGGTGACTTGCTTGACTCAGGCTTGGGTTGAGTTTCTTCTGAAGTCAGATTCTCTAGTAGACGGTCTGTGAGGTTCGGGATATAAAAAGGATCACAATCCCACTAAGGGATGTTAGCTAAAAGAAGAGGCAATGGCTATAGATACTTACCCATTCAATTCCGTGCGAGTCTCCCAGATAATATGCCGCTTCTTTAGTCCAAATATATGTTCCTCTCTCAGTTTTGACGGGTATTTGAGGGGCATAATCACCGCCGCAACCACTTGGACCCTTGGAATAACGTCCGTTGAGGGTAATCCAGATGTCAGCAAAGGACTTGACAGGGTAGGCCGTTGTTCGTTGGACGAACTGCCTAGCGATTGATGCACAAGCTCTGTGAAAGCCAAGATAAACACGACCGCTTTCGACGTAAGCCAGATCCCGATTGCCATGAGGCGAGTGCGGAAACACGGTTTTTCCACTGGGAAGCAATGTCAAGTGGCCCCAGCCAAATTCATCGTCAGTATGACCGGTAGCTTCATGCCAGGTGAATAATTCGTCTGGATGACTGGATGGCTCGACAGGCTCGCCCAAACATTCCGGCCCTTCGATGGCGAAGGCGTTGTGCAACCATGCACCTCTGTCCCAAATATTTGGCTCTGGGTCTAGAGAACCTCTATTGAGTATTAGTGTACCGCAAAGGGCGCAGAAAGGATGTGGCCATTCTCCCATGTTGAAAAGTATGTATTAGGATGATCGAATGCAAGAGTGAAGTGTGAAGGTTATCCTTGAGGTCTTGTCAAGACCCCGCATCAAGATCCTCGTCCCTTTTTTTTCAGCCCAATGGACCCTGAATCAGTTGATGAAACATCAAACACGCTAACACCAAGCGAAGGCCCCCGTCCATACTAATGTAGGTATAGTAAACGCTAAAATCTCACCAGCGTGAAATTTTACGACTGTTCCTGCATATTTGTCCTTCTCGCCTTATCCGTACTTTGCCGCTCAACACATCAACTGCCGCTAAGATACCCACGAAATATTCTTGATCGCGTTCCTCTGATATCCCGTTTACTGTGAAGACAGTGCATTCATCATGAGTCAGCTCGTAATTCTGACCGTTGTATCCCACAGCAAGTCAAGACTTTCACAGTCACCAGGCTTCCTGTTGCTTACGGGAGAACACATCATGACAAGGCAGATCCTGGATTCCGATCACTAAACAACGAGAACGTGAATACCTTTCAATTGAGGCCTTATATCACAACCCGTGTCTCTACGTCTTGCTGCCATGAGTCTTCATGCCTATGTCTCTGACGCTGAACTCGATGACAGCACTATCCAGCATTTGGAGCCTTGTGTTCAACTCAATGAGCCATGCCAAGAGATAAAATGACCTAGTGACTGTCAAGTCATCTAGTAATGAATGCCGTTTCAAGCTAAAATCTGATTGTGGTCTTACAACGCTAGAAGCCCGCTATCGGTGATTCCCGTCTTGGGACTCTATAGCAAGGGTACGCTAGCCATCGGCCTAAGACTTAGGTAATGGCATATTACAGTGTAGCATTTTCGCCCATCAATGCAACCGTAGATATCGCATTTACCAAACCCGGACCATAGCGTCACTTCACTTTAAATGCACAGTTCATTCGGCAACTGCGAAGGTGGAGTACGAAGGGAAACATTGGACCTGACTGGGTAGATACGTTTGTTCCATCCTTATTGAGATGACAAGGACTCTTGCCGTTACCCGTAGAAGAGATTGACGCTGGCGTTTAGATAAGATAAAGTATTATGGTGACATACCGCTGGTGTATATAGACGTAGTAGCGAGGCCCAGCAGACATGGATCGATTCCAGTCATTGTCACCAGATAACAGTCGCTCTTTAGACACATTCATTTCTATTTCGTTATGAAGCTTAGTCTTCTTGTATGGGCAACCAGTGTCCTGGCTAGCCCATGCAAGCCAGGAACAGCCCCTGGTTACAACCTTCCCGGCTCATTGACGACAGGATCCAGCCCGGATTCAACTTCGAGAGCCCATGGCCAGCCAGACCAAACTGGTCCTTTGTCTGGATCTGTTTCTACTGGATCCGTTCCCTTTGTCTCGTTACCTTCTACTCGTAGTGATGTAGGCAAAAACGAGACTGAGACCGACACTGGCGGCATGCCTGGCCCAGGTAACACTCAGACTGGCGTGATTGGCACCCAGACTGATGTTCCTGGTACTGATGTCCAACAGCCTGATAACACCGAGACTGCTGTTGTAGGCACAGAAACTCAAGTCCAGGAAACACAGCCTGGAGACACTCAGACAGGTGATGTTCCTGGAACTGACCCTTCTGCCGATATTCCCTCTGGTTCTCACAGCGTCGTTGTCCCTACTGTTGGCGATGAAATCTCTGTGGGTGCACCCACTGGCACTGAAACCGACCCTGTCCCTAGTACCATTGGCGACCAGACATCTGCCGATGGTCCCTCTGGAACTGGTACCGGCGACGCTTCTACCATTGTTCATCCAGGCGGTGAGCCTACTAATACTCAGACTGGCGACATCCCAGGTCCCATTAACGGTGACCAAACTACCGATAGCGCAGTGTTTGGTACTCAGACCGGTGGTCTTTCTGGCACAGCTACTGGAGAGACCTCCTCTCTTCCTGAAGCTTCTGGTTCCCAATCTCAGGGTAAGGGAAGTTCTACAGTCCACACTGCCGAAGTCACAGCCGCGTCTGCAGTTGACAATTCCGATGCCACGAACTTTCCTGGCGAAAACAACACTACTCAGACCGGATCTGGAGCCATCTCTGCTGAAATCCCCAGTGGCGAGGTCTCCGACTCAGGTCCCGTCTCTCAGACTGGCAGTGATACTACCATGACTGGTGTTCCAAACTCTGGTAACACGAAGACCGACTCTCCTACTGGTACCGATGTGACAGGAGGCCCTGTCTCCACAGGTTCTGAGACTGGTTCCGCAGTCGATAACGTTTCTACTGGAACTAAACCGGCCAACACTCAGACTGGTCCTGTTACTGAGGCCACTGACGTCGAGACTGGGCTAAACACTCAGACCGCTACTAGTGCCTCTGAGTCCAACGAAGGCTCTCAGCCCGAACCTACATTCCAAACCACCCTTCCTGCTGCCGGCACCACTCTTCTTGACGAGTCTCAACCAATTGAATCCCAACCACTCACTGGCAACCCAGATGACGGTACTTCCATCGCTACTGAGCCAGCTAACGTTGAAACCACCGCTCCTGGCAATTCTGAGCCTGTCGAAACTCAATCTGCCTCTGGCCCACCAGCTGTCGATTCTTCCACCGGATCTGAGCCACCGAACACCCAGGATGCTGCTGGTACTGAGACCACTGGCTCTGGTGACTCCCAGCCCTCCAACTCTGGCGCCGAGACAGAAACTACTCTTGCCGAGGAGCCTCAGCCTACTGAGTCCGCCTCCTCCAACATTCCTTCAGTCCCTGCTGTCGAAACCACCACCAAGCCTGATGTTGGAGTCACCGATTCTCTGCCAGTATCTACTGCTGCCTCAGACCTTCCACCCTTTACTGAAGCACCTGGAGTGACTTCCGCACAGCCCCCGCCCGCCCCAACTGCCACAGTGACTGAAGTCCCGGCCGATTGGGCACCGACTTGCGTATCTGGTCATACTGAATGGACAGCCAACACTTGGATTACCACCACTATCGAGGGTTCAACCACGCCGACTGAAGTCCCTGTCTTGGTCGATACCAAGGAATGCGACGGCGACGGCGCGGGCCTAATCCTCTGGGGGTTCCCTCATGTCAGCGGCACACAGTTCAACCTTCCAGGCGCTCCTTCATTCTCCCTCCCCTGTCTTCCTCCTTTCTGCTCGACTCCTCCAACGACAGGGCCAAGTGACGGTGAGGACGACGATGATGACTCTTCCAAGTCTGATAGGTCTACTGCAACTTGCACGGATGCTTCTACGGTCAGCAACTGTCTGGTTGAATGCACGACACAAGTTGCTGTTGAAACTCCGGAGTGTACTACAACATGCTCTATGACCGCTACTGGTTGCAGTGTTACTGGTACCACTACTACTACTGAAGTGGATGCCTGTAGCGCGACGGGAGATGCTTCTAGCGATTGCGATGTATGCCCTGCTGAGTTCCAAGCCGAGAGCTCGGATTCAGAGGATCCAGATGATGACTTTGATTCGGAATCAGAATTTGGCCTGGCTAGAAGGTGGAATGGGCCAGAAAGCAACCAGGAGCCTCGCGTTGGCAACTGCGACGCTGGACTCTTTGGTACATCGTTCAAATTCCCCAACTACCCATCAGGTCCTAACATCTTCGATAATGAGAAGGAGCTTGCGAAAACCAACTCTCCTCTCAACGCAGTCACTCGCTGGGTGTGGAAGGAGATCAATCCACAAACCTGCAGACCACAGGCTGTAGGACCTGAGAATACAGAGCAGAAACGGTCGAAGGTGAAGCCCCCTACTATCGACCATGTTTTTGAGAAAAGTTTCCTGAGGGACTACTGGAGGGAGATCACTCGACAAAGGGGCAACGATGTTTACGGCACGCAACCTTCTCAGAAGCAAAATTCTATCACTTGCAGCGATCTCAGGAAGTATGGAGGTATCTCAATGAGTCTCGTCAAGGATGTCTACATGAAGTATCCGGGGGCGACCCAGAACCCCGGCGATGTCATCCAACCGAGCGAGGCCAATTTCCTTGAGGACTTTATGGGTATGGATGAGTGGACTAATAAGGCCAAGGCAAGCATATGTCCCAGCAAAGGTTTATTCCACTACTGACCTGCGGCGTAGGGCATTGTTACTTCACCTGACCAGATTACCCGTCGAAATGGCCAGATCAAGACGTATGATGCAGAAGGCTTGATCAACCCAATTATTGCTGTTATTGCCGAACGCATGGATCTCATCTACCAAGTTGTCGTGGGAGTCCAAATAGCAAACATGGCGGTTTCCAAGGAGATTATGGTCCGACAAAACACTCGCATCTACCAAGCTCTGTAAGTCACCATCTTTATAACAATCTGCTCGAGCCTAACACAATATAGACAAGTCATGGATCAATCTGCCAAGAAAGACTGCAAGGAAAAGGCTGTATTAAACGGAAAATGGTCTTTTGCAGACCGGTACAAGGAGTTTATGACTTCCCGCTTTGAGGGAACAACGAGATTCTCGATAAATCCAAGGCTCGCCAACAGCTGGAACGGATTACAAGCGCAAATAACCGCTGATTTCAAGGCTGCTCGTGAGCGTATCGATGCGATGCCAGAAGCCAACGACAGTGACAAGATAAAGAAGGATAACTGGAAAAAGAGGTATCTTGCCCATTTCAGGGTCTGGAACGGCATTGCTGCCAGGGTTCAACAAATTGGCGTTCCAAAGATTGTCAGTCCTGAATGGGTCTGGCCAGAACCGGAACCGGCACCAGTTCAGAGACGGGCAGATGACAACAACTTGGGCTTTTGCAACGTGGAACTGCCAACTTCTTCCGCACCTACGACTTTCTCAACTCTCGTTTCGACATCGAGCGCTGATGAACAAACCACCGATAGCACCCCAGAGCCAACTAGCACAGCTATCCTCTGTGAGTCTGATAATGACTGCGGCTCGATGGGATGTAACGACAACGAGGAGCCGTTCTGCAGTAGCAGACTTGGGCAAATGCCCGGCATGCCCAAATTCTGCATTTGTGCCGCTAAGCCCATTACCACTCCTCCACCGACTACTACCACCGCTGAAGAGCCGAAGCCCACGACATCCACCATCGATAAGGGAGAATGTAAAACGGACGAGGATTGCAAGGCGCATCAGTGCAATGAAGGTTATCATCCTGTGTGTGGCACCGGAAATCCAATGAACCCCTCACCACCGTTCTGCCACTGTGAGGGCGCTGATCCTACAAGTACCAAGCAGGCTCCGCCGCAGGATACACATGACCCCAACGATGACTTTCCCGAGGTTGAATGTAGTGTTCATGAGGACTGTGATAAGTGGCAGGGTGTTTGTCCCAGAGGTAACAAGTATTGTTCGGCAACTGATTGGGAGCTTGTAAATGGTGTTCTCACATCCAAGAGGGCGATTTGCAGTTGCTAGGTGTATAAATTAAATGTGTGTTAGTATTTGTTAGATGGCTAGGTGCTTGGGCGATCGTTACCTTTTTCTGTATCTTTTATATTACCATACCGTTATTTATAACTTAAAGAGTTTATGTACTTGAACAAAGTAGAGAGACCTGCAAATACATCTGTTACTCAAATAGTATACTATCTTGGAGCTTTTATTTAAACGGTCCGCGATTGGGGAGGGATCATGATTGAAGTTTCATTGTGTTTGAAGTTATCGCAAGGACCACTCTTGGTGCTGAAGTCGGTTAGCTTGGTGTTGAGCATCTGGGTCGAGCGAAGCCGGAGCACAGTGCACTGGCGGTCGGAAAAGCCTCGGTATAAGTCAAAGTCTTGGCTCAATTCTCTGGGCTCTTTGTCTCTCATGGCAACAGAAGACAAATTAGCTCAGTCACTTTTCGATGACTGAGACCAGTGATCAGACCACTTTATTGTAACAGCCTGGGCCTTAGATGACAATCCTTCTGTCACTCTACGCGCTGCCTTCGACGAGTACCCAGTGAACTAAACTCTAGTTGATCCAACTGGCTGACATGGATGTGGAGACTGGTCTTGTCAGTCGAGCACACCATTCCTCACCGTCGGATGGACACACGACTTGTTGCATATTTGCCAGATTCAGAACTAAGAGTAGGGATATTATAATAGTCGAAGTTAATTCTGGTCATCCAGAAACAGTCAACCTCTACATTATGTTAATCAGTTATTTGTGATTCTTTGTCGAGCGGGAATTGGCTGGAAGGATGAAAACTACCCTAAAGCTATCACAAGCCTGTTCCGCCACGATACCGTCTTGCGTTAACAGTATTGATTTCTAAAATCGGATGGATATTGATCCTCAGGCCTTGATTGGCTGAGCAGCTCCAGCCGGTTATAACGCGAGTATGGACAAGCCAACGCACTCAAATAGGGAGGCAACAGAAGAAATGTTCTTCAAGGCTTAGACTACTAATCAGAATAGCTTAACTATTGGTCTTAGCTAGCATAAAGTGACCAAATTATTTCGTCTCTTATACCTCTAGTGGCCAATTTCTCTGACACCCCGAGCGCGCTCTACAACGAACACTGACGCGTGAAACTTGCTGCTCGACACCAGCGCGTCAGATGAAAATACCACATCATCTTGCCCACAACCACCCTCCACCGAAGCGAATGCATCCCACAAAACCTAATCTAGGCATGGCATCAAGATAATTGTCATCCTTGGAAAGCCGGAGGTACCTACAACTCGAGACGCTACAATCAAGAATATTCTTTCAGCAGCGGCTTTAAAGACTAAGACTGGAATCAATCATGTAACTCAATTTGACACTGGTTCACACCGAGACGGAGAGCATGAGGCGAGACAGAGTGACAAAGACATTGTTACTTTAACACATGATTCTATCTACAGGGTACTGGTCCCTGCAGGATCTTAAGGGGTTTTGCATCAGTCTACGCTGGGGCCCCACACCGTATTTAAGATTAGAGTTAATCTCCCGTTCAACATTAGCAAGCTGCTAACCCTCTTCAGTATGGGATTCACCGCACCAGCCAAGGGTGCCCTGAAGATTAGTGTTCTAGAGCGAGAGTGGATTGATGTTGCTGACAATACGGAGAAGTTGCTGTTTATTCAATGGAGACAGTTCACCTAAAACCTATGCTTAAATGTTAGTTACGTGGTCTAATGTACGGTACAAGAAGGTCGCCACCCTCTGTCAATACTATGCTGGACACTTAACAGGCGGTTGCGATACTTTATCCTTTCTCTTACACATTTAATTACAATTTTGCACTGCCTCGTTTCAACCTGAAATCGTATTTCACATGCATTTTTAGACTAGGGATCACCGCCACTCGCTTCTACCCGCTGCTAAAAAGACCTCATTTCATTGACCAATAACTCCCCATTTCGTATGTCGTTAAGCGAGAAGCTTGGCATTTGACCTCCTCCTTTTCTCATTTTCATGTCCAGGAGATATATAGACAAGAAACACCTTGGCA
The DNA here is from genome assembly GCA_004367095.1 of Fusarium nanum. Taxonomy (NCBI): domain Eukaryota; kingdom Fungi; phylum Ascomycota; class Sordariomycetes; order Hypocreales; family Nectriaceae; genus Fusarium; species Fusarium nanum. The sequence continues at coordinate 83,254 of QGDY01000275.1, read as the reverse complement.
TTCGCCCAGTCTTTCACTTGATGCTTGGCTCTGTTTTGCTGCTTATCCTTTGTTGACAACATGAAGCCGTCATTACTCAATTTATTCGCCGCGACTTCAGCCTTGGCGGGCCTTGGTAGCGCTGTCGATGTGAAATGGGATGATGAGAGTGAGTCTGCCGGTCCTTCCAGTGCTTCATAACTCACAATATTTAGAGTCAATCAAACAAGCGGCGAGTACTGTCGCCCACGGCTTGGTAAAATACTATACTGGAAATAATACTGGCGACGTACCAGGAAATTTACCAGACCCTTATTACTGGTGGATAGCAGGAGGAATGTTTGGCACATTGATCGACTACTGGTGGCTCACCGGCGATGAAACTTACAACGATATCACCAAACAAGCTATGATACACCAAGTCGGTACTGAGAACGACTACATGCCCGATAACCAGACTATGACAGAAGGAAACGACGACCAAGGCTTCTGGGCCGTCGCGGCTATGTCAGCCGCTGAGCACAAGTTTCCGGACCCTCCAGAGGATAAGCCACAGTGGCTTGCACTGGTTCAAGCTGTTTTCAACGAATACGTCAGCCGTTGGGACACGGAACACTGCGGCGGTGGTCTTCGTTGGCAAATCTTTACCTGGAATGTGGGATACGACTACAAGAATTCGATTTCCAATGGCTGCTTCTTCAATATTGCTGCGCGCCTCGCTCGCTATACCGGAAACAGCACCTACGCAGACTGGGCCGAGAAAGTCTACAACTGGGAAGAAAAGATGGGACTCATCACAAAGGATTACCAGATTCTGGATGGACTTCATTTCGCCGGCAAATGCCCCAGCTCTATGGACACCAACCAATGGTCCTATAATACCGGCATTTATCTTTACGGAGCTGCGGCCATGTACAATTTGACCGGCAAGGCCAAGTGGAAAACTGCTGTCGATGGAGTACTGAAGGATATCGAGGTCAAATTCACCAAGAACGGTGTTCTCTACGAACAATTCTGTGAGGAACACAAGCTTTGCAACTTGGATCAACAGACTTTCAAAGGGTATCTAACCCGATGGATGGCTACTACTTCACTCATCGCGCCCCATACTTCCGAACGCATCATGAAGATTCTACGAGCATCTGCGCAAAAAGCCGCCGCTGTCTGCACAGGAGCGCCTGCCGAGGGCTTCAAAGGTGTAGCCGGTACAGCCTGTGGCTTTACGTGGTTGTCCGACAAGTTCGATGGAATTGTTGGCGTCGGACCGCAGATGAGTGCATTACAGGCGATCCAGTATACTCTCGTGCCGAAAGCCAAACCTCCTGTGACGACAAAGACTGGCGGAACGTCAAAAGGAAATCCGAATGCAGGCAACACCGGCCTAGATGTCAGCAATGATAAGCCTGAATACAAGACGATTACAGCGATGGACAAGATACTAGCTGTGGTCATAACAGGCCTCATGGCAGCGGGTATCATTGGAGGTGTTGCGTTTACTGTGATTTAGATTATTGTGAAATTTCTGTTTTCTTGTATATAATAGAATTTAGACTTCTGCTTCATAGCGCAATGGACGATAGCACAGAGGCATTCCATTTTACTAGGCCTTTTATCTCAACTAATACACGATGACAAAAGAGAATGCAATCTACTCAGCAGCTAGAGGAATCTGGACAGGCGGAGCAGACAATCCAGCAGCACCAACAGGGGGGCAGGTATGCAAGGTGTAACACTCCTGTGTCTTGCCAATAACGCATCGCTTGCCGTCAAAGATAGTACCTTCACCACACCCAGGCGGCTTGGGAGAGACGCAAAGACCATTGCTGGGAGTAAGACCTTGAGGGCAATCGGGAGGGTTAGGAGACACGCACTTGCCACCCTTGCGAATCATTCCGTTCTGGCACTGAGGCGGCTTCAGCGACACACAAATATCGCCGCGAAGCTCAGTACCCACAGGACAATCAGGCTTGGTATCGGAGTCGCAGGTCTCAGTCTCGGGATTATAGGTCATTCCGGGAGAACAACCTGGGTTCTTCTCCGACGCACACTTGCTTCCATTCCAGCTTGTCCCGGGCTCACACTTAGGTGGGGACTTGGAGACGCAGCTGGTACCATCGAAGACGAGACCTGGACGACACGAAGGGTCCTTCTTGTCGACACAGGCACGTCCGTTGAAAATTCGACCATTGGTGCAGTCAGGACGCTTCTTGGAAACACAATTGGTGCCATCAAAATGCATGCCCTTGGGACAGTCCGGAGAATCCTTCTCAGAAACACAAGTAGAGCCGTTGAAGATATACCCAGGCTTGCATTCAGGACGAGTGGTAGAAACACAGCTCTTCCCGTTGAAAGAGCTTCCGGCCGGGCAATCAGGCGTCACTGGAGAGGTACAATCGTTACCATGTCGGTTGGTACCATCCTCACAGTAAGGAAGATCAGGGTATTTGCAGTATCTACCCACAAGTGTTGACTTCTCGGGACATTCAGGGCGCTGCTCAGAGATGCAGTGGTCTCCAATCAGGATCTGGCCAAGCTCACAGGTCGGATCCTGACTCGAAATGCATTTCTTGCCACTGAGGGATGAGCCTGGAGGACAAGTCGCGCGCTTCTCGATGACGCATTTCTCCCCGTCAAAGATAGCACCGCCCTGGCAACTGGGATCCTCAGAAACAAGACACTTTCCGTTTGTGTATGTCCCGGATCGACATTCAGGTACTGACTGAACGATGCAGACCTTGCCGTTGAACTTTCCTCCAGTGGGGCAACTCGGCTCCGCCAGAGGAGAGATCCAGCATCTCCCGTTATCGTAGTGGGATCCTGGAGGGCACTCATCTTCCTTCTCAGCTGTCATGTAACACTTCTCTCCGTTGAACTGGAAGTTCTTGTGACAACAAGCAGAATTGCCAGTAGAGTCATCTGTAGAGAAAAATGTGCCAACCTCGCAAGTTGCCTTGCTCTCAGAAGAACACACTCTCCCCTTCAAGTCAAAACCGGGTGGGCAGGACGGCTTGTCTTCACAGACTTTACCATTGAAGAAGCCGGGCTTACAAGAAGGGGGCTTCTCTGATACACAAGTGGAACCATCAAAGTAAGAGCCAACAGGGCAATTTGGCTTAGTCTCATGAGTACAGACGTTGTTCTCAATGGTATAGCCGGGAGGGCAAGACGGAGGAGATTTGCCAATGCAGTTACCATCTGAGAGCTTTGTGTTCGGGGGGCATGACGGAGGCTTAGAACCGACACAACTACCGTCTTCAAATTTGAGGGGCGGGTTACACCGGGGTGGTGTACTTGAAGTGCAAAGCCGGTTCTTGAGAGTAAATCCAGGAGGGCATCCCGGATCAGCGAGGGAAATGCAAACACCCTGGTCATACCTGAAGCCAGGATTACATCCAGGCCCAGCCTCAGACTCACAGGCGTCGCCATTGAACCAGCTTCCAGGAGGACAACTGGGCCCAGGACCAATGCAGTTTCGGCCATTGTAGACAAGACCTTCTTCGCACTTGGGTGGGTCCTTGCTGATGCAGTTGTTGCCATCAAGGTAGGTACCCTCAGGGCATACTGAAGATTGAGGGAAAACACATCCGGTGCCATCGTTGATTGTTCCAATGGGACAACAGCGATGGTTACCAGCGGAGTCTTTGGCAGGGACAATCTCACTCAGATCGATAGACCTGTGTGGACGAGTGGTTGGGATGTCGAGACCCTTGCCAGTACCATTGTTGCTAAGCAGAGACGGTAGAACGGGTTGTTGGAGGATAAGCTGAGCATCCAAAGGGATATCCTTTGCTGCGGTGCTCGATGCGAGAGCCGACAGCGTCAGGATAGCCTTCCAATGTCGGTGCATGCTGAGAATTAACAAGAGGTGTAAGGGAGGAGAAGAGAGTATCGAAAGTGGCGGTTGTCTGTCTGGACAGTGCATGAGATAGACATCCGTAATATATATCTCGATTTGCCTTGTTTATCTTCAATCCTACCTCTAACCTTGCAAGCAAACCATTAACCTCTCAAGGGCCAACTACGCTCGGCAATGCAATGTCTCACCTCAGCCGACGCGTCACTGCTGATCAATGATAGTTCACCTTACCATCACAATGTAGATTGGAGTCGTAGTCCCTCAGTGCTTTAACTCAATACATCTTCCATCGAGATCTGAGGTCTCTCTACCGAGGAATAGGTACCAATTGCCGCGGGGAAGCGGCCGCTGTAGTTTTTTTTAGTTTCTTCGGCCCAGTCTCGTTTCTGACACTTTCCCTTCCTCGATTTGATACATCATTTTTACTTCCATGGCACAGGTTCTCGGATCACCATAAACACGATCGATTGGATGACATCCGTCAATTAACTCTCCTAGTACAAGAACCTGGGAGAAGGGAGACTGATACTCTTAGACAGTCTCGACTTGTTGCTCTTGGCTTTACCTGGATGAGACTAGTGTTAGCTATTTTGACGATTCTTTTTCTACTCAGCCATCTATGGAATCTTTCCAGTCAAGATCTACATTGGAATTCACATGCTTCCAGGCTTCAGCTGGTGTATTCCAACGATCACTAGCCGTTTTCAAAATTACTCCAGCTTACACTTTGAAATGATCGTCGTTTGGATCGGCAGTCTTTACTGAAAGGAGTGATAAATAAGGCGATCAGTCTGAGACATATTGAACTTAAAGTAGAAAAGGCCGGGGTTCCCGTGCCGTCCCGTTCCCTAGCCACTCCCATTGAGGCTTACTTGCATTAGTTTATTGGCTCGTTACTTTGACATATTCAGCTACGCCATGGCTGCATATCCGCCTCTGAAATGGACTTTCTGTAGATCAGGCTTCCTGGAGTCGGGCTTACAAGCGTCTGATCGCCGGCATTTGCCTGGAATTAGGTAATCAGCCCAAACTTTAGTTGGAGAATTTCCGATGGACTTATCCAGCGCGAGTACTCCGTAAACGCCAAGGCACTATTGATTAGTTACCGAGGGACATAAATGAGGCTTTCAATATGCTGCAGCCAGCTAAGTCCCGTTGCATGGTTAGGTTTCGGGCCTCAAAGTCATTTCTCTTCCAAATTGTTGAGTCAAGATTCTATAGGGTACTTGGCAGAACAACAGATCCAAGATCGTCGATTAGGTAACCTCATCCTCAGCGCTATGGCTTTCATTCGTCATTGTTTCTGGCATATGAGAGATTTAAATGAACCAATGCACAGCTCTGGAGCAATCAGCCGAACCCCATTGGTCAGATCTCATCATATCTTTGGACTCGAAGTAATTCCTTCATATCTTGGGCGCTACTATGAAGACCAGCCCGCATTGGTTGATATCTACTGGTCAGCCAAAATTCTCAGCAAGCCACGTTCACTCTTACATTCCAACTCTAGGCTTTTGAATACATGCTACGTCAAGGCGGTAAGACAACATGATGCCGTGTCTCAGAAAGGTATGCGATTGGACCTGAGTATAGATTGTGGCATTCGAGCAACGAAAGCCAGCTGCGCTTTGAGATCTCAATGCCGAAAAAAAAACATTTTATAGGAGCATACGTTTGCCCACATTATGTCAAGTATAAAGGCGGGCCTCGAAGCACTGAAATCCACACTTTCGTCCTCAGTCTATCATCGGCTTCAGCTTCTATCAATCTATTACACTCTGCAAAACTATTAGTAGCAATACTCACCTTCACAATGGTTTACTACGCATATGTCAAATGGGTGCGTTGCGAAGCGAAGCCTGTTTTCTCGCAATATCCTAACCCAACTTGCAGATCGCCGCTGAGAAGCGATATTGGCGTTACCTTCTCACCGCACCCAATGCTGGAACCGTAGATGAGTGGTGGCGTGAGGCTTCTTCCAAGGCCGATAACAACGTCGTACGTGTGGCGCCCGACTTTTACACATGGAGCGGCGGCGCATACCCTTGGGACCTTGCCCCAGAGATGGCGGACAAGATCATGCTTGCACCTTTGAGCAACCAAGACGCGTACGACTATGGAAACTTTGAGATTATCCACCAACCTGAGCGAGCTGATATCGTCAGCGGTAAATCGTATGTTCCAAGTCCTACAATGAGATCTATCGTTCACTAATACGATAAATTCTAGTTTCTACATCCGCTCCAAGTCGAACCCAGAGCTTTACTGGTTCGCCAAGAACGATCAGATCTGGGCCACCACCCAGGGTCGAACTCGTTTCATCTTCCGCATTGACGGAGATCATGACGACAAGAAGACCGTTCTCATTGGAAGTGACCAGATTTCCATTACTCCAGTTAGTGGTGAGAGCAACCAGAAATATGTTTCTGTGAGCGACAACAGCGAAATTGTCCTTAGTGGCCACAGCTGCCGTATGCACTACAGCGACCTCAAGCGAAACTTTCTCGCCGAGGGAGAGACTGGAAACTCTGGTAGTGCTTTGATCAGCAAGGTCGAAGGCCACGGCGAGGAATGGGAGCTTATCCAGTAAACGAAGTGTTAGTCTTCAGTTAGTTGGGATGGGCTCGATGGCGACTGATGAAAGGAAGTGTGGTATGAATATGACATTTTGATATATGCAGTTCTGCTTTTGATATGATGAACCGGTGGTATTGAAACCTAATAACAGAACCAAGATTGGAAGCAAGCAGAATGCAATGGCTGATACTGACCCAAGCTCTGGTACGCTTTGTACTCGATCTCGGTCCCCTGTACCGCTGAGGTCTTATGTAATCTAGTCTCCTGTAACAGCTAGACTCTTTGATCCTTGGTCCCACGATTTATTTTGTAAAGCAGTAACGATATGATGGATGTATAAGTGGAGAGTCGTGTTTTCCCAAACTCTATAAAGAACAGAGGCGATACCTAGTCTGATGCTGTTGTCTTGAAGCGTCATTGAATCGATTCAATGATATGTAACGATAGTCATATCATGCATTGAGCCAACTGTCGAGGATCAAAACGCTTCCATCGACGTGACCAGTTGCAGTAAGTTCCTTGTCCTCGTATGTTGTAGAAGCATCAAGAGGTATATTTTACCGATTGTATTAGTAGTCTCGGTCAATAATCCAAGTGATAAATTACTAGTAGACCTTAAACACTAGGGGTTTAGGGTAGCGCTTATCGCGTTTTGACGAGGCTCACGTGAGTGCGGGAATTATAGTTAGCCTTTTATTTCTAGAGTTGTAGCACGCTTATTAACACGAAGTTTCGCACCTGGTAACACGGGATACTTGTCCATCTTCCAAGTTCTAGTCATCGCTTGTTTAGATCACGGCATGCTTTGTCAAATTTGTACAGCGGCTATACTTATTGCCAACGATAAGTTGGGAACAGCGAGTGATATAGGGAGAGCGTCCAGACAGGTCAACACACAATATGATGTCACAGAACTTGAATCGTCTGCCGGCTCTGGATGTCTCATCTGTCGCAAAATATTGGAGTCAATAACTAGCGATCAAAGACCGAGCAAGGCTAGGAACACAGTTTTGAAGGCAAACGCAACACATAACTTCTGGGTTACGGTTTCTTTGCGACCGTCTGGCATGAGGAGGGTGTTGGTGGAAGGCTTTTATGGAGATGTTCACTTGAAGGCCTGCTATCGAATGAGGAAAGCATGGTCCGACGGGAAATACGATGTCACAAGTCAACCCAACCTGCATTTGTCGTCGACATCCGAGACCACCGATCTGTGGCGCAAATGGTTCCACGAATGTTTGGAGACCCATTCTTTTTGCCAAAGCTCAACACATCAATCCCCCATGTTCGTACCTAAAAGACTTGTTGAGATCATTACTGACAGCAAAGGAAACGTCGAAAAATGGCAGCTCGTGCTGGGAGACAAAATTGGGGAAGTGGCTTATCTCACGCTTAGCCATTACTGGGATCAAGCAACCATATCAGCCTAACCAAACAAAACATTGATGATCTAATGACGCCTTCACTCTGTTCTGTTCTACCTGCCACGTACCGCGATGCCTTGGTTGTTGCAGCGGCGTTAGGGACTCGATACATATGGATCGATTCGCTGTGTATCATCCAAAACGATAAAGACGATTGGAAGTCTCAATCATCTGTCATGGGATACATCTACAAGCATTCCACCTGTAATATCGCCGCTCTCAGGGCAGCAGACAGTTCCGAGGGCTTATTCTCCCCAAAGGAAGCCCCGACTATTCCAACTCCACAAGGTGAAGAGCATCAATTTGAAGATGATTCGACATACCGATATGCATTCGAAAAAGAAGACATCGAATATGCACCTTTGAACTCGAGAGCATGGGTGGTTCAAGAACGTTATTTAACACCAAGACAGTTAGGATTTGGAAAGTCCCAAATTTACTGGGCATGTCGCTGGACCTGCGCCTCAGAAGAGTCTCCTGACAGTAATCAGTCACCCCATGAGCAAAGGGTAGGCCAAATATGGAATCTTTCCCCCGTGGATGCCAGCCGCAAGGAAAAGATAGAAGCTCTTCTTAAGGATCCGGGATATATGGAGAAGATTGATCAAGCGGAACATTGGTCACATTTAGACTATTTAGAGAACTTCGAACCGCGAGTTACTTGGCCTACTTTGGTAACGGCCCATTCGAAGTGCCATCTCACATATCTGACTGACAAGTCAATCGCCCTCGCTGGCCTGGCAGCAGAGTTCCGTGAAACAGCCAAAGATACGTATCTCGCTGGTCTATGGCGGCACGACCTGGAATACCAACTATGTTGGTCCGTTTGCGCCACTTCACGCCCGCATCAGACCATCAGAACTATTAAACCGTATGTGGCACCTACCTGGTCTTAGCTCAACATGGATGCACCGGCTGTTTATGATCCAGAATTCAGAGTAAAATGGCGGGACACGAAATGCGTTGAGATTTTGGAAGTATCGGTCCAATCTGAGGATCCCAACGCATTACACAGCTTTACAAGTTCCACATTGCGTCTACGTGGAATTGTTTTACGGGGGTGCCTCACGAATTGTGCTGAAAAGGATCTAGGCCTTGCTGGGTCAGATCGTGGCTCGGATGTTGATCCCAACGGACTTAAGCTGAAGAACTTTCTCAGTCGTCCCGGCCGAGATCCCGTGGAAGAAGTGACGGTTCAAATTGACTGGGATGAATACCAGCTGTCTGTTGCTGAGGATCCACAGCGATACTCGAGGCTTCAAAAAGAACGGAGTTCGGAGCTCTTGATTTTGCCATTCCGATTTAGGACTATCAGCTTTGCCCATGGTCTTGTTTTATGCCCGTTGGAAATTACAAAAGATGAGACAATTTGTGTCAGACTGGGCATATTTAGGTTTATGAAAGAAGGTTTCCCTACATTCATACGAGAAAAATTGGGATTGCCCGAGGACTCCTTCGGCAATGACGAGATTGATCTCAAAGACGCTCGTCTAAGTGGTCTTGTACAGGAACTTTGTATTCAATAGTTTAAGGAGATAGTGCTTGATTGATTTATTATGTGGACTTTGGAGCATCTCAATGTTCTATTGAGCTAGTACTGCACCGAGTGATTTAGCTGTCAAGGAGAGAGTATTTGCAAGAATGACCATCCGCACAGGCAGTTGGCTGCAAGGGGCTTATAGCACAGAGACTTATGTCGACCCGAATGTTAAAGAGCCGCGAGGGCATGTATTCCGACACCGTTGTAATAATCTCACTGGGTCAAAAGTCGACGTCGCTGACATAACACGTCCTTTTGTATTTAACCTCTGAATCATGAGTTACAAGGGCAGAAATGACTTTGTCATGATGCTGCATCTTTCACAGTAGCATGAACCAGCAGAGAAATGAAGAGCTGAGAGTTTACTAAGTGCTATCTATGAATGATCTCCCCGGTAGAAAGCACATGAGTCCCATTAGATAAGGCCCTCTGTGGTGGGCGTCCCCAACTTAGAGCCTTACCACCCCTGGCCCATACATCCTGCCGTCTCTCGTAGAAGTTATCTACTGTAAGCTGAGTTTCATCTCCAGTTACCCTTTTCAGAGTAATCGTCTTCTGAGGGGGTTTGGGCATTGATGGCCACTCGAGAATAATGGGAGCATTTCCTGAATGCATGGGCCCTTCTCTCCGCTTTCGCCAGTCTTGCAGTAAAAGCTGGTATGACTCAACTGGCTCGTCTAGTTCGACATCTGGATGCGTAGGCCAAACTTCTTCGAGGTCATTGAGATTCTGCTCTTCGTGAGGTATACTCCGCACGTCATCGTCTCGCGTGATAATCTCATAAGCAGTGAATATAACGCCCTTTACATCGTTGCGATTCTTGTCATATCCTTCCCCCTCATCAGATGGATGATTAATGCGAGCCGCATAATTTAAGTCGAAGAGCATTAAAGAATCTGTAGTCTCGTCGACAAGGAGGTTCCGTGGAGCGATATCCTGGTGTGAGATGCCGTATCCAAGGTTCAAGTCGTCTACAACCTTGACAAGCTGCTGTAGCCACTTGAACTTAAAGGTGCGTGACTTGTTCTCTTCTAGATTGCGACCAGGTATGTAGATATTGGAGAACCCAACAACACGACCTTCAAGCTCGTCAATGACGACTCGGCCGAATGGGACAATATTTGGGTGCAGTGGGAGACGCATCCATAGATTCATCTCCTTCCATGATCTCTTAGCATACTGCCACAAAAAGTAATATTTGAAAACGACCTACTCATTTGTTAATTAATCGAAGAGCATAACACGTCAAGAATGGATAGGGGTTTTACCTTTCTCGCATAAGTACCTCTGCACGGGGGGTACGCAACGAGGTCTGCATCAGGACCGAGTCTCTCAAGGTCTTCAAGCTCGTCTCGCCGTACTATCTCAATACCTTCGGGTAGAGCTGCGTCTCCCAAGGATGGGTAGTGTATGCAGTAGTTCATATCGTATTTGGCATCGATATACTTTGTGATAATCTCGCCAGTCTCAGACACGAATATCCTGTAGACCTCTGGAGGCAGATCTTCGCTATGGCGGCTATAATGTTCAATCGCAAGTGCGTCGTCGTCTTGCTCTCCATCCATCGTCACGGAAACTACCCGTCTCTGGTCTCAATTGACAACATGCCAGGTACTGGGTCCGCCAACAAGGATATCGGACGACTGTAGTAGGATATATCCAGACCAGTGATTGTATAAGTAGAAATACTGTGATTGAAGAGTGCGGCGTCTGGGTGGATTTACCGAGCACGAAAAGGTAAATCTTACTGGGTCACGACGGTTTCAATCAGCCAATCAGGACAGTCAAGAAAGCAGACGGATTTAAGATGGTAGTGCTCAGGGCTCTTTCCAAACCTAACCTCCCTATTGCAGATGTTTTTTACAGTGTGAAGATGTAGCGAAGTTACATGATCGCTGTGGTGATGCACGAGTACGGGCAGGGTTGATATTCGAGTCAACCTACGACCTGTGAAAGTCGCTGCCCGGACTATAGGCTTTGGTCCTGCTGTATGTGCGGTACACCCGGTACAACACTGTTGTCTGAAATCGATAATATTCAGAGAATGAGGATAGAACGTTTTGGATACCGATCTCCAAGTGTCCTCAATCGTGCCAGTCTACTATCAGAAGTCAAAACCCTATAACAGCCTATGCGGTGGAACACGCCAACCTGATGAGGTGGCTGATACAGGATGATGCCCTCCACCAGTCCTTTCTCCGCCTCCTGGTCGAGTTCGGAGTGTGTCTGGAAAAGATAGATTGAACCATCTGCGTCTCTAATGGACATAGCCTGTCTCGTTGCGCCTTCGACTACTCCTCGTTTGTGACCTGGTTGCAGGTTGTCAAGGTATGAAATGATGGGTGTACGGTTTGGATCCTCCTCATCAAACCTTATCTGAAGCTCGACCTTGTCGTCGCCGCACCAGTACTCAACGCGGTCGGTTTCCACGAAGTGCTCGCAGTAGATATCAGTAACAAAACCTTCACTCAACCGCCCATTGAGATTCCTGGTAGCGGGACCGATAAGATGACCACGCAGTCTTATAGCGCCCCCACATAACAGACCCGTATCGTGAGAGTCATCCACGTAATGCAACCAAAGTTCCTCAAGTGAACATTGCTCAAGATCATTCTCTTCCAAATGACTTCCATCTGTAGGCATAACCAATTCATAAGGACCGTCAAGCGAGAGCCAACTCCACGACGGAGCCTTGTAGGCTTTTGATCGCGTGGTTGTCGCTTTCCTTCCGGAATTCACCCAGGCGAGTGACCATGGCAAGTAGGCATGCCAAAAGCCCGCCACATATTTGCTTTTTGACTCGTGAGGACATTTGAATGCTTCTACCACCCCGGAAAAAGCCATCAAACGATCTACTTCCTTCGTCAGAGCTGTCCCGGCATACATCGCGGCTATGGAAGACCATAGGTCGCCAGAGGCCCGGGACTTTTCTTGTCTCTTGATGCCCTCCGCCTCGGCCTTCCAATACTTCGCAACGCCAATGTCATTGGGAACACCATTTGGAAAGGTCTCACATGCCAATTTCCCATGGCATTGCCACCAAACCTGCATACCGCCGATAATAAGGGATCGTCTGGAAAGAAACCACTCCTGAAAAACCCAAGCGCGCTGGCGCAGGGGAGAAAGGGATACATCACCATAAAACAAATCAAGTGGGACGAGTCGAAGTCTCCTCTCTTCTTCACCGCACCACTGGCTAGTGATATTCAACGGCGTCAGCAGGTTTTGATCTCGATCTGGGAACATGCCCCGTGAGCTGTCAACGGCACTTGCCGCACATAAGTTCAGGTCGGCATTGGCATACACAGAACCCATCATGGTCGCCTCTTGATACCAGTCGGAGGGCGAGTCCTGGAAGATGCAGAGGGAGTCGATCCAAATGTACCTGTAACCTAGCTGAATGCAAACAGCAATTGCATCTTTGTATGTCTGAGGGAGGGCGACCGTGTCAAATCCTGCGAAAAGCTGACTAGCGTTCTTTGCCTCTAATTCCAGCCTCTTGACTTTACCCCAACAGTGGGAAAAAGCAACATAGCTCACTTCCGCATCGATTGGAAGGCTAGCTGATAATATCAGCCCTGCCCGAGTCGAATTGATGATTTCCACTAGTCGTGTAGGCCGGAAAGCAGGGTTTGGTACCCGGCATTGCTCATGATTTGTCTTGCACTCATGGATCCACTTCTTCGAGTCCTCAGATATCATGGAATCGCAGGGTTCAAAGGTCGAAAGGGAGGTATTGAAAGGCTCTACAAGAGGTTCGTAAGTCTTCTGATCCTTAGTGAGATAATCATGAGACACACACCTGTTTCTGTGACGGGCAAGAAGCCTAGAACTAAATCATAGGCACCAGCGATCTTGATGCGGATGAAACTGAAGTCTGTGAGATCATCTCCCGAGAACTCTATCTTGTAACTTGACTTGTACTCTCGAGGTTGCTTGGGAGGCTTGCGGTGCCGGTCCATAAAATAGATCCATCTACAGATATAGCACCCCGCTGTAGCAGCAGCCTGAAGCTTTTCCCAGCTCTGTTGACGTGGAGTCTCATCGTTAAAGCCTGGTAGCACGCCAGTAAATATCTTTCTACAAACAGAGCATACGCGGTCTTGATGAAATAGCATTTGTAGCGTATTGTTGACGGTTTCAGAAATGGATGTAATAATGAATCGGAAATCTCACTTGCACTCGATGTTTCGCCGTGTATGAAGGTATGCAGAACTGATCTAGGACAAATGGCGGAGGTGATAAGAAGAAGCAAGAGGCGTGAATCATGCTCTGGGTCATATGAGGGGTCGTAATCTCCAAAATATCTCATCGAGTTAAATAGCCTGACGGCTTACGGCCCCAACAGCCGCTCGTATTACTAAGTACTCTATTCCGGGTTGGGTATCCACTTCTACAAACCAATCATGTTAGTTACCTATCATATCTTCTTTGATAGTAGAACTATCTACACAAGAAACGGGTCTTTCACCTCTAAGCTCTCTTTGACGGCTTGTAGAATCAAGTAGCTGAAGCAGGACTGCAGTACCTAGGAATAACATGCTATCGATAACTGATCAACCCAAGTGTGTATCTCTATGATTTATATCTAAGTCTTGTAATAGTTGTCCCGTCAGCTAACACATCTGTCTCCTCTTCTAACTTTGTTCCTCGCCAACCCGGTACGCCAATCGTCCACAAATACCAGTACACCACGCCAACTACCACGATAACCCATGAAAGCACAGCATACATGGCGTAAAATCCGTCACCCTTGTAGCCCTGTGGAGGGAAGAACGGAGCCACTATCAAGGCGCAGCTCATGGCTATCCTCAACCCCACAGCGAGCATCCACGCCTTGAAGGGTCTCTTGAGGTCGGGGCGCTGTAGTCGAAGCTTAACAAGACCGATAGCGACGGCTAGACCGATTAGTTGCCCCGCGTAGCCATCGATATCTAGGATGAACGAGTAGATCGTGTCAGACGATGGAAGGGTCAATACGAGAAATGATGGTATATAGTGTATGACGAATCCACCCATTGGTGAATTAAAGGGTCGGGAGGAAGACAGAATAGAAGAGTAGGGGATGAAGCCTTGTCGCGCAATCTCTTGCTTCGTACGCGCCTGGTAGTCACGGTTAGTATTGACACATCTTGTCGCTGACATACGTACCATGGCGAAAGCAACAACCATAACATTCCCAATCGCAGACAGCGCTACGGCAGTAGGAAGGACAATCCGTCCAAAGTTCTCTCCAAATAATCTCTCAAAAAAGAGCGCAGCGATGAGTTCACCACTCTCTTTAATCTCCCCGATCGGCACAACCAATAAGTATGCCACGTTGATAAGCATGTACAAACCACATGACGTGGCCAACGCAGTCAAGGCGACAGATCTCAACGTCCGCACCGGATGCTTGACCTCGTTCATGACATTCGCCGCGTTGTCAAGACCTGCAAACGAGTAGAAGACTTTGAAGAGACTCGTTGCCATGACGCCCCAGCTCCAGCTGCTGCCGTCCCATAAATGCTCCCACGCAAGTTGCCCAGTCGGTGCAGCGCTTGTATCAGGTCGGATAATGACGACGTAGAAGCCGGAGAGGATCATAAATACTATGATGCCAATCTTGACCCAGCCCAACATATTCTGTATCTTGATTCCAGCCTTAGGGAAAATGCTATGCGTAACGCACACAAACGTAAGCAGTCCCACTGCAAGACTCTTCCTCAATTCATCGCTCGGCTTATCAACGCCGAACGCAAACAAAGAATATTGACTGAACACAACACAATTACTTGCTGTGAATCCCAGGAGCACCGCATACATGGCAAAGAGCGTCGAAGCGAGCAACCTGGGCCATTGATACGCGAACTCGAGGTAGACTTTATCGGCTCCCGATCGGGGTAGCATGCAACCAAACTCGAGAGATACACCAAGACCGCACGCGGCGATGAAGGCGCCAAAGAGCCACAGCAACAAAGCCAAGCCGGGGCTTCCGACGGATTGAACGATTGTACCGGGTGTGGCAAAGATGCCGCTGCCAACGACGCGGGATATTACGATGACGTAGGCGCTTTGCCATGAAAGGTTGCGGCCGATGGTGGATGTCTCGGGGAGGACGTCGTCTTCTACATGGCGGCTGGGCTGTATATCCCCCGCAATCTCGCCATGTTGATGCGGAGATATTGATTCATATGAGGTTTGTTGCGAATGTAGCAACGGGGCTGCTGATGGGTCGGCCATGATGTATAAACTACAGATTTATCTTCTCGAAAGTCGAGGTGCTTTCTTAAATGTAAGATACAATAAGACGTCATCTCTGTATTAATAATGGTTCGCGTTCCGGGGGGGAGACATTGAGGTGTTTCGGAGCTTGTGATGGGCTAGATAAGTGGCTTCGTAAGATGTGATATCGATGGCGTGATTGGAGGGGTGACAGTTACTTACCACTGTACTTATCTCCTCATTTTTAATAATACAGCCAAATTTGGATTCGCATTTGGAGCGATGCTATTCTCTGGTAATTCATATGCTATTTTATTAATATTATCATATGTATCTTATATGCTGTTATCTAGCCCTTACTACTACTACTTCCTCGTCTCGAAAGCTGACAGAGCTATTTTATATGATGACTAGTTATGTTCCACTAAAACTCTATGTAGGAAAGAATCTTAGAAACCCGTATTGTTTTATCTAGGAAGCAGGAAGACCCAGCTTTTAACTAGAGTATTACAGAAGATAATCAAATTCATGTGGGTGGACCTCAGTGTCGAACCTTACCTTATCTTATCGTCTGTATCTTCGGGACATATTCCCGGTCCTATTTCCAGGTCAGCTCACCCTATACTATCAAATGTGCTTAGACGCGATGACTACACTTTATCAGCGTGGTCTCTGCGACAGCTGTGGTCTTCTTCTCGGAGACTTTTCACTTGCCGTTCAGCTTTCAGCCCCCATGGCAATATTTCCTTACCCCAGTTGATACTCCTAACATCGACAAAGCTGACACCATTGCGAAGTTTCTTTTCTCTATCGTTCCTAGAGGCGGCATTGTTTTTGATCGGAAACTTCGTGGTGGGTGTTTACAGAAGCTGGAGACATCCTCCTTATGCTCTACGGAAAACCATGGGTGATGAACCCGAGGAGTGCGTAACTTGCAAGACTAGAGACCCCCCTCCTCCGATCGACTGGGCTAGTGACAGACACTATTGGGAAACTATTGGCATTAGCGTCGCGTCGCTTCAAAGCCCGTTATCTACTCTGTACTCAAAATGAGATGCAGTTCAACATCTCTTCCTTCAAATCCAACATTTGTTATTCCAGATCTAAATATCTACAGTCACTCGTTTATGTGTCAAAAATGCGATTCCCCATCTTCACATTGTCCATCGCTGTAGGCGCTGCTTCAGCGAGCCCCTGTCGACCATCGAGCTCTGAGACTAGCGCTGAAATAACCACTGCAACCATTTCTCATGCTTCAACTTCTACCATTCCTTCGTCATCAGAGCTACCCATAGAAGCCACGACAACGGCGTTCTCCACAGAATCTGCATTTCAAACATCTTCTGAGGCCGCATCTACAACGGAGTCAACCGCTACTACTACATCCACCGCGGCGGTAGCTTCTCTTTGCCGTGCACCAGCCGCTTTGCGATGCTGCAACAATATCGGGACCGCGAGTAGCCCAGCGGTTAGTCTCTTAATTGGATTGCTTGGTATTATCATCCAGGATCAAAGCACTGTGGTAGGAACAACATGTGAGATTCTCCGGCTACCAACAGCATTCTAGAAAACTAACCTGTACTGTCAGGTTCAGCTATTGACGACGTTGACGCTTGCAACCAAATACCCGTTTGCTGTATCGACAACTCCCACGTAAGTACCATGTCCCTGGGCAACCTTTAAATAAACCCTGCTGATCTGCTTGTACAGGGTGGCCTCATTTCAATCGGTTGCACGCGAGTACGGGAGTAGTCCCATATTGATTATTTGCAATATATTAATAACCAAAAGATTGTTGATCTGACATCTATTGTGGATGGGCTTCATTATAGGCTTCCACAACGGTGGCTAATTTAGCACTGCTTGCACTCAGACTTCTCCGTTATGAGGCGTTCACTAGCTCTCAATGGGCCGGCGCCACTGCTATTTGGGCTCTCTTAGCCGCACATCTGGTGATAAGATACCCGCTGACGTATTAATAAAACAACACATTCTGATCACAAAGCATGTTATGCCAACAAGAGAAGGATCTCGTTGCCCATAATCATTCAATCGACCGCAATACTAAATCGTAGCACAGGAAGCCTCGGGTAATGGAATCAGTTGGGTTTGAATGAATCTGATTGATGGTTCCCGGACCTTTACCAAAGAGTGCGTGTTCAAACTGTATTTCGTCTCCTTCGAATGTATCCTCCCCCAGAATGATGCCGAATGAACGAAAACGGGTCGGTCCCTTCTTTGTGTCATCCTTGCTATTTCATACAGTAATCCTCAATAAACAGTATCAAACAATCCCTGGCGAGTCCCCTGCGATTCTTTACCAGTCGAAGGTGATGCCTTGACAGGTCCGAGCGTGCTTAGTCCTGAGACCGTTGAGTTAGAAACCCAACGATGACAATGGCGACATTAGGTACATCCTCGTCAATCTCGAAAGACACGACGTCGAGACAGCACGAATGCCAGAGGTCGCTGGGAATGGACGTGGGGCTGCCTCTTCGCGGACCAAACGGTCCGGGCTTCGTAGATGCCATGGGATTCCTTCTCATAAGCTCACCATGGTCGCCTACGTGATCAAAAAGTGCCAGCCTAAATGGCTTCTCTAAGGAACAACGGAGCGGGTCTCTAGTGTCATCCTGGCTAAGAGACCCGCTCACGTCTTCCAAAAAGAAGTATATCCAGGCTGATAGTCTTGGAAAGCATACGAGGCCCATGGTGATCTTTCAAAAAGGTATTCCACGGCAAGTATGGCGGGACCTAGAAGATCAAGTAAGCAACACGCAGCTGATCTGCATATATGATGGAGGGGAGTCGGGGCATAGAACGTTACCGATGCGATTAGAGCGTGCTGAGTGAGACCCAGATGATCCATGACTTTGGCGATTTTGTCCAGACCGCCGTCCCTCTCCACGGCGCCGAGGATAGCTTCGACAGCCGTAGCAACCATTCCGGGCGAAATACGAAGGGTGCCACCGTTGACATTGATACAGGCGTCAAGCCCATGGTTCATGCCGACTCGGGCGAGGTTGTCGTTGCTGATCAGGTCATTCCGAATTGTAGTCCAGGAGCCTTTGTGAAGGTTATGTCAGCTGGATACGATCATATTTCAAGGGTCCAACAATGTAACGAACGCTTCTCAAGTCCCCGATCCATCCAGATGCCGGCCAAATAGAATGTGGCAGCGGTATCGCCGTAGACAGCGAGGCGGTCATTCTTCGGGATCAAATGGAAGAAGCCGTCCATAGTGTAGACAACCTGAGAGTCCGCTGCAGCGTTCAGGGCTTCGGCTCATAGAAGCTTCGATTTGAACGAGTATCCGATAATCGTCTCGCACTGAGTTACCTTTGGCCCAAAGTGACGAGTGAAATCCATGTTTGTTAGGCTATGTAGAATAAATTAGAGATGTTGTAGCACTTGTGTTGGTCGAAAGAATGTTGAAGAGAATGAACAAGTAAGGGAAAAGCGTCAGGTTATCAAGGGCAAGATAGTTACAATTTGCACGTGACGAGGGGTAGTTTGATCAGCCCACTGCCAAATCTTCCAGCCAATGGCGACCAACGTCTCCGGGCACACAAGATTACACCACAAGGAACATACACATTGAGGATTGATGTCCTTGGCCTCTACGTTGATAGCTTCTCTTCCGAACTGTACGACTTGATAACTGACCTTCAAAAGCCTTGAATAATTGATAGCTTCATACAACGATGGTCTAATAGATGACTAGGATTGATCTCCATTCACGTTATAGTTATAGCGGATAGACACACATCTATGCTTAAGATTGGGATGATTGAGCAGCTGAATTGAAGGCCAAGGGTGGGGTTGTTCAGAAATCTGGAACGTCAATGCTGCCCAAGACCCTTGGTTGCAGTGCCAATAATTAATTGTCTCCCGTATTTCTACCAATCCTGCGATCGATCTGGTTCTGCAATGAAGATCAAATATTGGGGAATGAGCAGGGGTAGCTGCTCGTAACGACGGATTGACGGACTCTATAATAGGTGACTGAGACAAACGATCGTGGTTTCTGTCTCATCTCGTGGTTTTTTATTAGCTGAATTCTTCTTCCTGCTGCTTCTTATGCTGCCGTGTTTCAGAAGTGACGTTATTGATATCTCCTGAGATAATAGCAGTTAAGAGATCTCATTTGTTAAATAACTGCTCTCAACCCGTCCCAGCCCCTTGTTTTATGCAACAATCTTCAGTCACTTACTCACACTCTTCGGCACTGTTAAAGACGATGGCAAGCGAGGTATATACCTGATTCGAATTTCCTTCATTCCCCTTGCTATACACAGTTCTGACTTATATATCTAGGCTTCTTACCAACTGGCATGATAAAAGATCGCATCTTCTGCAGACACGTCACTAATTATACAAGGTTAATACCGATGACGGTTATCTCAATCTGGTGACCTTGGATGGTGTTCCCAAGGATGATGTCCGACTTCCAGAGGGGCAGATGGGCCTAGCTCTTATGGACACCTTTCAAAGTGGAAGAGATATCAGTATGTGTACTTCTGTATCACAGAATACTATACGCTAATTCTATTCCCGCAGTTGTGACAGTCCGTTCAGAAAATTCCGACGAAACCGTGCTCGACTTCAAAGTACAGGGGTAGGAGTGATAGGTACCAATGTATTACAAGGATTAGGTTGGTAGTTATTTACCAAACAAACCTATCTAGAATCTTTGCATTGCGGCACTGCGACTGAGCCTATGTATCTATAAAACATGTATTATTATACAGTAGCACATCTTAGGATACTGAGCGACGGCAATGGATGCTAAGGCATTGGAGCTTCTAACGTCCGGGAGAACAGTCACCGAAGAGAGATCGTCATGTACGCACTAGACAGATGATGAGAGACTCATTGATTTTATTCCCACTACAATACAAATTACGCTCGAGGTACGACAGAAAATGCAGTGCCCCGTCCACCCAGCTTGACTGGAGTCTCTCGTGCTTGTTCTGTGGGAAGTTGTGTCGCTAGTTCAGGAGGCTGCTGACTCCTAGTAGATCGCGCATTGGCGTGATTGTTGTTCTGCCGGCTTGAGACCTTCGACAAGTGCGCCACAGTGGCTCGTGAGCAGCGCGATCTCTAGAGCGAACCGAGTCTCGGTATCCTCAAAACGGGCCGATCACTTGAGCACGGGACATGTACGATGCAACCTCCCCGTTGACAATGTGAGCGACGGCTTTGAGAGCGTCATGTTCCTCCTTGTCCAAGTGAGCAACCTCTTTCTTAGTCTCCTTGATCTGCATGAAGAGTCCCTCCCAAACAGGCCGGTACTCACGGTCGAAGGACTCGTCGATATCCTCCTGGTTCTCCGCATACTCTCGCAGCTTAGCGCGAAGGTCGGCTTTGACAGCATCGAGTCGCGCGTTAGCAGCCTTGAGGTCATCGCCTGCGGTCATGAAACGTTCTGCGGCGCACCGGAACTCGGCAGGGTCGGAAAATGCCTGTAGCTTCTTCGGATCATCGAGTCGGTCGCGCACCATCTCGTCGAAGTTGGCCCTGGCCTCAGCCTTGGTCGTGCCGAAAAGCGTGTAGCCTTCGGTGGGGTCGATAGTGGGCTGGCTGGCGTTCAGCATACGCTTGTAGAGACGCTCTCGGACGGCGCGGGGGGATTCAGCGGTGGGTTGAGCGGCTGGGCCGTTGACCCCGGGGGGTGCTTGGGCATCGGAAGCCATCATGAGTGTATCGCGAGTCTATATCAGTAATGTTAGAGAAGTGACATCCCGTGGTGGACTGAGGGCGAACATACAGGAGCTTCAGCCATGGTGTTGGATGGAAAGTCGCGATCCTGTTGTGTTATTTCCACCGGGAAAGCCTGCGACGGTGGAGATCGGGCTGGATGAGCAGGATACACGCGTTGAATAATCAGGGCGAGAGTGTTATTAGTAGGTGAGGGGTGTTGATCAAACAGCCTCTGGTTACTCCTCGAGAAGTTGAGAAGTGCGGAGGTGTGAAAGAGAAAGAAATTTCCAAGTGCAAGAAACAATAAAGAGCAGGTAAACAAAAGATTCAATCACGTGGAGATACATTAGCGATGTGTAACACAGGCTGAGATTCTGCACTGCACTGAGGGGGCAATCGCTCGGAAGCTAGGCCTTATCCAATTTCACAATAAAAAAGGACGTTTGTTTAATGCAATCGTATGGATTGTATTATTGCCATTCCTTGTTGCATTGAGAAGACGGGCTAGAACGTTAAACTCCTGAACACGGAGGCGATAGGTGTTTGGTTGCACTGTTGGAAAGAATTATGAAAAGGTGCACTCGAATGAGGCTTTTGTGTGTGTAACGCGGATGATGACTCGCACAATCACAAAAAAAGGGACTGGATGTACAAAAATATAAAGGCTCATGAGTTGACACTGTAAGGCACGGTGAGTGCGACGGTACGCGTAACCTTGCGCGATGTGCTACAAGCCTCGTTGCCAGGCTACCTGAAGTTTCTCTCGAGAGCCTCCCTCGATTAGGCCGCCTTAATCGTGCGTGTTTGTTTGACAATACATAGCTTTTGCTGCTGAGCGACTCTGCCCGTAGTAATACGTGCGTCAAGTGTTTATCAATATTCTCGGCAAATGGTTGTTGGACACTAGCCACACATCGACCGAGATGCACCAATCTTCGCGCGTTTGATAGATAATCAAAGAAGACCATTGCCGCAAGCCAAGGGGGAAATATTGTGCAAACATCGTTTGAACATTCATGCTTGGTCCAGCTGTATCCAGGTTGCAGATATAAACAACAGGATCCACGGGTCTGTCGGATAGCGTGGTTTTGAGAAAGCTCATTTCTACAGAGCGAATCCCCAAGATACTGTCCTCACAAAGATGCCGACTCCTGGCATACTCGCCCAAAGGTAGCTTTAGAGGATAGTGCAGTGTGACGTATCTCAGATACCCACGCAATGTGATACAAAGTGGTTCGAGGATGTAAATAAGACAACGCGGCTAGAAATGTAATAATGTTCAAATCGTCACTTCCATCCATTCATGATCCGCCGATTGACAGCTGTATGATACGCTCCAATAGTGCGAGCAAAAGATTGACCAGAGAACAAGTTTTATGCTTGAAACTTTGTGGTTGCTGGCGGTTAGCGAGCCACACCTTTCTTTGGTGACGCGGGGTCAGCCCACGTTGATACATACACATCTAGATTCTAGTTTTGACTGGACTGTGCCTAGGAATAACTAACATCATTTCCCCTACACTAGCACCAAATAATAAAATGCTCACATGCCTAGTGTGACAGAGGAGGCGTGCTGCTACCCATAAAAGAATAGAAAGAGTAGCGCATGTAGTAGAAAAACATACTCCCAAGCTAACTTCGTAATAGAACGCCAGGATTAACCAGAAAAGAGACGGAATGTAAACTACTTCATATAGCATCAGTGCGGAATTATTCCCCCTGACTGATAACAGAAGTCCATATGCAGAAACAGTAATCCTTATAACATCAGTTTATCGTAGTAGATTGAAGATGCTAGATATTAAACTCACATTAGTACTGATAATGGATCAAAGCCTGTTCGAAAGAAATGGAAATAAACCATAATTGGCCATGCAGACCAAGCCAGTAGACAAAACCTAATTTGATAAGTGAGTGAGTTATTGAGAACTGATATCAGAAGATATACCACTGGCTATAAATATCTTGAAAAGAGACCTTGATGTTAGCTAGAGAGTTTATATGGTATTATTGAAGACTTACAGAAATTTAAAGAAGTAGCTTCAATCTGAAGAGTTCGAAAAAAGTTTAATAGAGTTGCCATCTTGAATATTATACTCTGGAATAAGCATAAGCTGAGATAAAGTTAGTATAGCGGGGTTGAAAGAACCTTTTATTACCCCGTAGTAGTCACGTGATAGTTCTCTCATCTACGAATAGGAGTGAACTTAGTCATCTACACCTTGTCTGCTGACAACTTGCTCTTTGCTGGCCTGATGAGGGGTAAAACGTCTGCTCGACTTCTAAAAGTGTTGTCGGCAACTATTTCTTGTTTCCATCGTGTGATAACATCGTTGCAGGTTACTATCCACCATGAGAATTTACAACCAACTCCCCCTACCGAATCCAGACCGCTCCATACGACTTGCGACGATAAAACCTGGTTGGCCAGCCGATATAATTTCGGTTGAGCTCTCAGTAGTGCCAGATCGAGACAAGGCGCCCCCATATGATGCCCTTTCATATGTTTGGGGTTCAACATCATGCACTGATGTTATCTTGTGCAACGGGTCGCTTAGGGCTGTTACTAAAAACCTAGTATCGGCTCTTCGTGCGCTGCGCCCGCTTCCTGCTACGGGAGACTTGGCAGAACACGGGATACATGTGATAGACGAGAACCACATGCTTCACTCGACCAGACGAGCTTGGAACGGGTTCGCTCGAAATCGGTATGAGCCCGGAGCCATTGAGTCTCGTCGCATGGTCGATGGTGTAGACCAAGATGCAGGCCTATCTATCTGGATAGATGCTCTATGCATAAACCAGAACGATCTCACGGAGTGTTCTGAGCAAGTAAAAGGCATGCGAGAGATATATGGATCTGCTAGGCAAGTGCATATCTGGCTAGGCAATGATCTTACAGCACCAAGCGGTGCTAGACTTGATATTCCCATTCAAAAGGCGAGCATGTTAAATAGAATCTTGGGTCATGTTCGACTGGCCGAATGCGGCCACATGCCGGTTGTGCTGAGCTTCTTAGCACACGCCTTGAGCATCGAACGTGCATTCGGCGCCAAGTATGATCCCAAAACGGCAGACAAGTTACCTTTCGGTTTCCCGAGTATGTGGGCTCCGGAATGGTTGATCTTGAAGGGGTTCTTCGACAGGGACTGGTTTCGCCGTGTATGGATCGTCCAGGAGATTGCCATGGCCCAGGAAGCAATCATTCTCATTGGAGACTGGGAAATCGACTGGGAGCCGTTCACAAGAGCCGTGAAGATGTACAAATTGTTGGGCACGGAGTTATCACAATCAGTAAGAATCTTTAGCACTTTCGGCCGGGAGTCTATCTTTTACGGTATACCGCTTGACCCAGCTCTTTATCTCTGTGATATCAGCCAAGTCTCACCACTCAGAAGCAATCACCTCTTTGATCTTCTAGCCAGTGGATATAGACGAAAGGCCTCAAAGTCGGTGGACTACATATATGCCTTACTGGGTATAGCCAACCAAGTTGTCCATCTTGACCAAATCCAGCCACCGTCCGGTTGGAGTTTGTGTTCTCTATCAAGCCTGATCGATATCGATTATACAAAGCCACTTTCGCTGGTATACCGTGATGTCACCATCTTCGTCATCCTTACTCACAACGCTCTGCTTCCTTTCAACATGGTTGAATACCCTGGTAACGAAGAAACATCCAACACTCCTTCCTGGGTCCCTTCCTGGAACCGCACACCAAGATCACCACTGTTCTGGCTGGATGGAGAGTCGGCAAAGGCATTCCACACAGATCTTGGTAGAAGGATGGAAGTAACTGTCAATCAGCAACTCAATGAGCTGCATGTAGGCGGATACCTGCTCGAGGATATAAAAGCTATTTCGGTACCTTTGCGACAAAGTGTAGCTGGGAACGAATTGGTCTGGTATCCTCCAAAGGAAGAGGAGATCCAGTTTGTGACATCAGCATGGAATATACTCCAAACAAGACCAAGCATATCATCCAAGACTTCGCAGCCACCATGCCATCCAAGCAGAGATGTAATAGAAGAATTCATCCTTACTCTTTGCGCTAATGGATACGTCATGGAAGGTAGATTCAGCAATCCTAGAGATGAACTTCTCAAGACTGGAAAGGCCTGGCTAGAGAGATTCGTTCCAGGATTTCCGATATCAACATCTAAGCTACAAAGGGCCTGGAATACTATTCAGATCGGACTTGATTGCATGGCCCCGGGAAAGCTTTTTCAAATAATCTTGTTAAAAACATGTGTGTCACGGCTATTTTTCTTGACCTCATCAGGCTATTTTGGCATTGGTCCATCCTCAATCCAAAATGGCGATCTGATCGCTATTGTGTTTGGTTTCTCTATGCCTATAATCATACGACCAAGTGAGCTAAACACCGGTAAATATATATTGATCGGACCATGTTATGTACATGGTATCATGTACGGGGAAATAATGAAGGAATTAGAAAGTAACTCTCTATCTACTTTTACATTAGTATAAACTGTAATACATTTGAGTTTGAATATATATACAATGTTGAGTGGTGGATGACCAAGACGCCTTATAGATAAATATTTTCTCCCTTGTGGATATAACGACAGACTGTCGCCTCTCGATGCACCCTCTTGTCCAGTTCTGCACTCGTGGAGGGATCTCAGAACTAGGAGACTCTGCAAGATGGAGTCGTCTCTTCATCAAATTTGCTGCAGAAAGGTTCCCTTCCGTTGCTTTCAAAGACTGGCCTGTCTGCCGAACACTCCTTACTCACGTTGAACCCATCCTTGATAGAAAGCCGACCCAGTGGAGTGCGATCAAGGATTTGGCTGCGCTTCTCCTTCGAATGTCTTATTATTTGAAGGCAATTGGCCAATACTCGAGAGTCCAAATACTTGTAGAGAGGTCCGTGGAAGCGGGAGATAACCTTTTTGGACACGACCGTCTTCACACTTTGGAAAGCAAGACCGCTCTTGCCTCGATAACACGGCTTCGAGGCAACCTCAAGAAGGCAGCACATGGAGTTGATGATAAGCGGACATTGGACGATATGTCCAATCTTGCCACAGTCCTCTATGATCAAGGTCGCTTAGACGGGGCAGAGAAGTTAGACCTTGAAATATTGGAGAGGTGGCAGGCAACGCTTGACCCCAACCAGGGTGATACGATGACAACCATGAATAATCTAGCTGTGACACTTGTCAACCATCGGCGGGTGCAGGATGCTGAGAGGTTAGCAGTGGATCTGTTAGAGAGAAGACAAGCAAGTCTGGGTCATGAACTTCTCGATACACTAAGTAGCATGTGTACCCTGGCCTCAATATTCCGGGTTCAGGGACACCCTGGAAAATCAGAGAGGTTGGAATGGAAAGTCTTAGAGAGAAGGAAGGCAGCCCATGGACTTGAGCATCATTATACGCTGTCAAGTATGAATAACCTTCCTTTAACGCTAAGTGAACATGGCCGGCTTGAAGAGGCAGCGGACTTGCAAGTACAGTTAGTTGAGACGGCGAAGGAAGGCCTCGGTCTTGATCACCCTCAAACAGTAATGGCCATGTATAATTTGGCAAGTACCTGGTATGAACAGGGTCGGATCAAGGATGCGCTGGTTCTGATGCAAGACTGCGCTTGTCTCCATGAACAGACGTCAGGACGCAGATACCCTAACACTCAGCGCTCTCTGAACGCCTTACATAGATGACGGGCTAAGGTTCCTCTACCTTAAGAGTCTGAGGATGAATGGGAAATAGAGGATGTATAGTTCGGAGCATTTATCTATATACCGCGTAGACTCTTGGATGGAGTCCAGTGTATAGTACAGTGTACCTTGGAGTAGAATCTCTATTGAGACAAAAGACGGAACTCTTGAGATACCGCTAGGGCAGTTGGTAAAGACAACACATCTGATTCTTAGTTGTAAGATACATAGCGTTCCAGTCCTCCTACCTGGAGATAATTTAAACAATGAGCTTGAAGGTACAGCTAAGCTCTGGACGCTACATCTACCTAACGAATTCCCATTCCTCGCCGTAGCCGTCGGTCTGGGTGACCTGAACACCGTCAGATTCACCAGGATGTCCTTGAGCAAGGAAATTCTTCTTGAGATCTCCATAAAATAAGCCATGGATATGTCCACTAAGGATCAGCTGGCCATCCTCGTTTTTGCTGACATATTTTATGCCTTTGCTCCCCATAGCACTGATGGAGATAGAGTCTTTGTCCATCACGACAATATTGTTTCTATCGCCATTCTGCTGTTGCTTTCCAGCAAGACGGATGTCAAAGTAGGCTTGCAGCCTCTCTTGCGAGTATGGAATAGTGTGTCTCAGGTACATCCCTTTTTACCCAGCCCCGATGGCCCGTTCCGAGCTGAACGTCGATGGTTTGCTTAGCTGAGTTGTAAGACCAAATGACGAGGACTAAATACCACGATCGCAGTAATCATTTCAAGGGTCCGCTACTTGTAATTCCACCCTCTATACCTGCATCCAATTATATAGTCTCATATCATGTTCAGTAATTCTGGTGAACAATTAATGTACAGCCCAGGTAGAATCTCAAACGCCCTAGTTGTGATAATATTCTAGAGATACGTATACCATTCGTTGCTAAATAAATCATCATATCATCAGAAGAAATGTGATGTTAGCGACGGGTTCTCCGAATACGGGTTGTCTTGCTCTTGCAGAGATGTGAGACAGGCTTTCTGCAGTGCAATTGGATAACACGTTCTTTCTCAGAGTGATGCCACTGTCCGGCTCCCCGTTCCCACACCCATCTACGTCAGGGATTTTCCCCGTACTCGCTCCACTAATCTTAGTATCTCTGTAAAATTCTAGAGGTACGTTCCTTTTACGGTTCAGCTGTGGCATGTAAGTGGGTCAGCTGAGTGCTCAACTCATTAAGTAAGGAAGTGGTAGGGTATTCATACTATCAGAGAGAAACGCAAATCCGTAGTCTTACACTGTTGACTTTAATCTTCTATACACCACCTTCTTACGATTAACATCGTAGAAGGTGATAAACCATAACAGACAGTGGTTACGTTACAAAGCAAGAGATCTTTTGCATTCTGAGATCTAACGCGTCTTATTGTTAAACAGACACGCTAGATCGCCCTTCTTAAACCACATGGAGTGTCCTTTCCAGGCATGTATAATAATATCCCTGCCCACAGCCACAACTCTCTCATAGTTATCTGTCCCCCATTCTGGATCGTCAGTGGTGACACATACAAGATGTGTACCTACATGTACAGCAGTCCTGAAAGCGAATTCCTCATTGACCTCTCCATAACCATCAATGAACCCGTCCATCATCCAGAGCCCACCATCGATGGATTTGTATAACCATAAGGCATACATCTCAGCGATCATTTCGCCGAAGTCTACTGAGGGGTGACTGAGGTGGCTCATTTCCCAATCGACGACAAATAGTGGCGTCTCGCAGCCTTTCTCGAAGGGCTCGTTCGGTAGGACGACACTGCTGGAGTCAGTTTCTGAGTCACGAACAGGTATTGAACAACCTACTTCCCAGTCCAGAAATCCCCATGAACAATATGCAGCTTGTCATTCTCCTTCAGCTGGGCGACGGCTGTCTTCTCAACGTCTTCCAGGATAGCCCTAACGTCATCAAGGACTGATGGGAACTCTTCGATTCGCTTGTGCAGCCATTGGTAATTAACCATGTGTCTGACCGTCTGGGAGAACTCGTTTTGGGCGATAAGTTCTCGATGGTCGGTCTGCTGAGAACTCCATTCAGTAAAGTCCTTCAGCCATCTGCCGAGAGCCTTGCCAAGCGCGTAACACTGTGGTTCAAGAGACTGAGGTGTTGGCGAGCGAAACTTCTGGATGGCGTACTCCTTCAGATTAATTCCCTTGGACTGTAGTTCAATTAACTGATTGAGGCCTTTTGCATCAAAGTCATACAACCTGGGTGTTCGTGCAATAAAGTTGTAAGAGTCGCTCCAACTCGATGTTTGTATGCCGAGGAGAACCTTCAAACTCTCGACTTCAACAGCCTGAAAAAAATTAGTTCCCGGATGGCGGCAGACCCCTGGAGCCGTACGCAGCGTAGTGAAGGTAATGGGAAGTCTGGCTTGGACGCCATGTAAGACTCGGCATGCTTCACCAAAACCTCGAGTGTCCCATCTTCCAATCGCCTTTTCAATTTTGCCACATAAATCCAGTTGACAGACCCGCCCGACAGCTTTTCGAGAGATGATATTTCGAGGCTTATCCCTTCAAGGGCCTTCTCGACCTTGTTCTGGATGTCAGAGTCGGTTGAAGAGCCTTGTTCCATTGAGAGAATGAGTTGGTTTGACTAGATGACTACTTCGGCGAGGTTTGGTGGTATCACAAAGAAAGAATGCAACTCATCCCAAGATATGCTTTCATCCTTTTAAAACTCATACTGTGTGATCAGCGGTCAGCATTGCCAAGTCTCGCCAGTTACATCATCTGACTGTACCGAATTTGTCTCGAGATGAGAAAGTCTGACTAGTACTTCTGCTTCTGGTAACTTCTTGCGCTCCATGGGTGAAACGTGAG
Source organism: Fusarium nanum (assembly GCA_004367095.1). NCBI lineage: Eukaryota > Fungi > Ascomycota > Sordariomycetes > Hypocreales > Nectriaceae > Fusarium > Fusarium nanum. The sequence goes on along the minus strand of QGDY01000275.1, from coordinate 53,437 downwards.
AGTCTAGTGCTCTAGGTTGGTTCAGGACCACTGGGGCAGTAACAGCTGCATTGTTCATCGCCATGGGACAGGCTCTACTGGTTTAACATCTTGATTGGTCAATTGAATCGGCTCAAAAGGATCTACAGTGGCTGTTCATTGGTAAATGGCGTCGCAAATATCCTCTGGAAGGTACGTACTTCAAATAAAGAAAATGTACATCTAGTGGTTAATATCAACAGATATTCAGTGGTATATCAAAAAAAAAAAAAAGAAAAACCGATACTGGCTTCTATCACATCCAGACGACCAAGGTAAAGTGAGAATAGGAAGCCAGATCACATGCTCACCACGGCGTTCGCCTTAGTACCCCGCATTTAGCCGCCTTACTTCTCATCAGCACCAACAACATCAGCTCTTCCAGGCCATTGCAAGTATGGCGGCTGTAATACCAAGCGTCAAGCTCGCAGTCTTGATCGACGCAGACAACACAAGTCGCTATGCAGTGAGCTTCGTGCTAGCTGAGATCGCTAAGTTCGGCACCGCCTTCGTCAAACGTGCCTATGGCGACTGGGCCAGTGCTTACTTGAGCAAATGGAAACCAACTCTTCTCGAGAACTCGATCCAGCCGATGCAACAATTCGCCTATACTACAGGAAAGAATTCGACTGACTCGGCTATGATTATTGATGCAATGGATCTTCTGTACTCGAACAAGTTCGATGGCTTTTGCATTGTTTCGAGTGACAGCGACTTTACTCGACTTGCTTCCAGAATTCGCGAATCTGGTCTCGTTGTTTATGGCTGTGGAGAACGAAAGACTCCGAAGCCATTTGTCACAGCTTGCGATAGGTTTATCTACATTGAGAATCTCGTGCCGAAAACGGAGACAGTGCAATTAGATCGCCCCGAGGGGACTGTCATTACAGTAGATCTACCTGCACCACCGCTGACACAAAGCCCGCCAACCAAGCGCAAGAAGCTGAACAGCGAAACTGAAAGGCCGGAGGGCCAGGTTTCAACGGCATCGAGAGTTCAAGAGGTAGACGAGAAGCTAAAGGATTCACTGTGGCAAGCGGTGGAAGTATCGTCCGATGAAGAAGGGTGGGCACACCTTGCCGTTGTCGGGGCTCTGATGAACAAGTGGCATCCAGACTTTGACATTCGTACGTATGGATTTAAGGGTCTTAGAGATTTGTTGGCATCTATGTCTCTATTTGAGATCCGCATGCGAAGCCCGGGACCAGGGAAGCCAGAGCTGGCCTATGCACGGTGTATTTCTAGTTGATGTTAAGGGGTATTACTCATCATATACTTCATGGAGGCCCAACGGTCATGTTGGAGATAGTGCTATTATAACAAGTAGATATGCTAGAGGCAAAGCTGTGAAGAATTGGATATGTACATGAAAGGGTCACCTCCGATGTTACTCGGACGAACGGAGAGCTAGTCAGCGCCTGACTTATTTGAGAGGAGTGCTCTTGCGGTAGTCACACTTGTGGTTATCGAAAGGGCTTCCACAGCCATGCTCGGAATTATGAGTAACAAACACAGCAGGCATATTGAAGAAGCATCTTGGAATTTCACCCTGAACAAGCTTGTCGGTTTGGACCTTGTTATCGCCGTTCAGAGCACAATCAATAAGAGCCTTGTAGTAAGTCTCACGATCGCCAAGACCATATGAAGCCATCTTGTCGTAGATATCAGGCTTCACTTCGCGCCAAGCACCCTCGGCAGTGGCCTTGGGGTCGTTGCGCATGATGTACCAACAGTATTCCTCGCCGTCACGAAGAGGAAGCCATTGTCGACCCTTTGAGAAACCGCACTTCTCGCGCGAGTCTTTGCCACCGAGTTTATCGGCAACGAGGTAAAGGTGAGAGGACTTCATGACATCGTTGGCGACCTTCTTCTGGATGTTGTTGGTGATAGAGCCCAAGGTTACTCGCACAGCCTCGACGTCATCATCGAGAAGGAACCAACCGCCGTTGAAGAGCTTAGCGATCTTGGTTTGGTATGTGTCCCATTTGGGAGCAGGAAGAGTGTTGTACTCGTCTTCGTTTCGACCGCCGCCCGTGGCGATTCGGAGGGTATCTTCAAGCTGGACTGAAGCAGCTTTGAAGAGGTCAGCGAGACCGGCTGAGACGGTAGCAGCGCCGTTGTCCTCGTCATCACTAAGAGAGAGGCCGGACATGAGACCAGCCATGATACCAAGACCAGCAGAGATTTGAGAGCCATAGAAACTGTTAGCGATGCGTCATTGAATGGGAAGGGGGAGCTTACTCCAGGAACGAGGCCACCAAGCGCATTGCCCATTGTGGCAGCTGCCGACAACCATCCCTTCATGTTATCCGGCTTATTCTCCTTTCCTTCAAATTCGTCCACCATGTTAGGAATCTTGAGGCCGCTGACAAGGGTCTCAGTGGTCAACTGGCGATGCAATTCGGCGAACTTGCCGTGCATACCCTTGACTGACTGAAAGACCCAGTACGAGTTCTTGTTGACGAATGTAGTGCCGTACTTCTCAAACTGCTTCTCGCAACCAATGCCGCCCATGGGGTTGCAGTTTCCTCCAATGACGGCACAGCCGGCGGCTCCAGACTTTCCGTCTGTACCGCCCATGACCCGGTCTTCGAGGTTCTTGAGCCAGTTGTTCTGGTGCTCTTAACATATGGTTAGCAGGTCGTTGTGGAGGATAACCAGAGGGCTTACCTGGATGAATGTTGATGAACAGCTCAAGATCGATACCAGCGTCTGTCTCGGTCCAGAGTTTGTCGACACCTTCGGCTGTTCTCAAGTCCCAGCCCTTGCACATCTTTTCCTTGCTTTCGAAGACATCGTCGGTGTGGCGCTTGGAGAACAGAGGAGTGCTGTCTGCCACAGCAGCTAGAGTTAGAAGAGCGGTAGCAGTCTTCATTTTTAACGAGTGACGGAAGTATGACTTCTAGTTGGGATGTAAAGACTGTTGATGAAGATGCTTCTGGATTCTGTACCTTAATGAAGTAGCTATATATAAAGATTGATGAGCTGGCTTCTGGGTCAACCAAGAAACTTGTAGGATTCGCAAGGACGTCTACCGAAATGAGGCTTGGCTCGAGTCATATTATGTTTTGCCGCCGTGCATTGTGAAGGATTCTCGCCAAGATCACTGCCACTAGCATCGGCCGATCTGCCCGGGAGGTAAGGCTGTAGGGCTACCTTGGGAAGGCCGCTCGGCCACAGGAGCGACCAACCTGGTGTTGTTGTAATTAACATCTGGAGACTTGATCCACATGCTCACCACTACTGGAAGATCCTGCGTTTCGAGCTCCTGATTGCCGATATTAATCGCCTTGGCGCGTCAGCATTGTGGTGTCAGTGGGTCTTTTCCGAAGCGGATTGCGTTGGATGTGGGTCTTTTCCGAGTTATTTTATCTCCGAAATATCCTGACGGTGATTTAGTGAGAGGCTTAATATCTTGAACTCGCTGCCTTTGCTATCTGAGTCAGGAAGGTTTCGTCAAAGATAGAAGCATCCAGTAGCAGAGTTGCCCTTTAAATCGCAAGACATTCTCAATAGTGTCATGGCGATCAGGGTTTCTGCCTGCAAGTATACACACTATCGCTTTGTCCAAGTCGGAACAAGTGCAGATGATCTTTATGGGCGAAACAAGTTCAATCACATCGAAGTATCAGAACTGGATATAGAAGATAATTAATGAACTACAGTACTGAGCCTCCGGGTTACCCTGATGCGCACTATGCAGATGATGTAAGAGGAAACTATACGGTAGAAGCAGCAAGCACGGAAAGTCTAGTGAGCGATCCCATCAGCTATGGCTCTCTGAACATGTCTTGCAAACTTTTCAGCGCTATTCCTTCGCATTTGCTTGCCGTATCTAATGAACACAAACGCAAAAGCAAATTGCGCAAGCGAGACACAAGCTGCTACGATAAAGGCATTTTGGTAGCCCATGTTGGTGACCCAAGGCGTAACACTACAAGGACGTCAATAAAGATCTTGAAAGGTTGGGTTTAACTTACCCGTAACCAATGGCGAAACTCATGGTGTTGCGAATGAGGATGATAGTGACGATAGCATCAGAACTGATTTCTGTGTATGAGTCGATGCAGTAGCTGATAGGGATCTGACACCCGACAGTGATGGAAGCTGTAATCATGCCCATGGCTACCAAAGGGCTTGACCAGTGAACAGCATGAGCGGCACCAACACCCCATAGAATCAGAGCACTTGGTACGATCATAACCAAGACGACGTACAACCAAAGGCGATCCTCTGGCTCTCTGAGGCCACCGTTGCGGTGAGTCCAGTATAGCACAAGCTTATCGCCAAGTGGACCAGAGTAGTAGGCACTAGAACAATTAGTTGAAGGTTCTTTTCCCTAGGTCAACTACTTACCCAATGAAGACACCAATAACGCAGGATACATAGCAGAGACCAACCATTTGCGGGGAGAAGTTGTATGGGGCCCCGGAAAGGATGATAGATGCTGTGTCGTTCAGGACACCGAAGTAACAGATGACTGCTCCATACATGAAGCCACAAAATACAACGATAGAAAGCGAGAAGTACTGGAAAGGTCGAGTGAGCATCCCCTTCCATGGAACATCCTGAAAGTGTTCGCGTCGAAAGAGTTTAATCTCGTCAAGGTATGTTTTGTTGGATGATGCAATAGTGCCAGTTCTGACTTCAGTGTTGTGCGTCGTTTGAGATTCGATGCCTTTTTCGCCATCGGAAGGATCCTCGTGTTGGGGATCAATATAGCCGAGTGAGGGAGTGCTGGCGACGCGATTGTAGTTCGTTTCTTCCATACAAAAGAACATGATGACGAAGGCTATAGCATTGAAGATCGCACACCAATGCTGTTAGGTGGTTAGTGTTGACCAAGGTAGGCGGCGCTCAGTCTTACCAGAACCCACAGCCAGCCTTGTCCGTCGTTGATGAAACCACCCAGGATTGGGGCTAGGAAGTTCGCTCCTCCAAGAAAAAGGGCGTAGTAACCAATATATGTACGGCGTTCGTGCGCAAAGTACTTCAAAGGTTAGTCAGATCAATCGGCGTCTGAAGGCAACCTTGACTCACAACATCCGAAACGGACATCTCGCAGAGCGACTCAATCGGAGCGCCAAAGAATCCTTGGATGACCTTGTTGGCGATCCATTGACCATTTGTCTTTGCATGAGAAGCCTATATCATCACCGCCTATACTATCAGTGTCGACATGGACTATTGGGAACAGCTGCTTATAAATGATGATATTCAGGATTCTCTACCTAGTCGTGCAGGTTTCAATGACCTGATGATACTAGCAGCATCTCTTCTACTTGACCTGGTTGCCGAGAATCTCAACCACCATATTGCTATCTTAGAACAGCAAGAGCCATGGAGGTGGCAGATGGATCTGGCTATGGCGATTCTTCAATGTCCCGAAGAGCACGAGAAGTGGAGGCATTGTTTTCTTGGAGCATGGCCGCTGTTGATATTTGGCTATGGAGCGAGAACCGTAAAGGAAATTACATTGGTAAAGGACGTGTTGGGTAATATTCGTCAGCAGACTGGATATGGGGAGGTACAGAGGATTTGGGAGGAGCTGGAGGATATTACCAATCTCAAAAGTGCCGGGTAATTCTTTGATTTCATATACCACGAAGTATGTTAATCGTGGTTGCACTGGTATTTCATGACGTAGTTGAAATCTTATGGTTAAGCAATTTAAAACCTCGGGGGGTTCTGCGTGCCGGAGTACCACACTTTTCCATTTTGTAGTGAAAACAATTAATAACGTTCGAGACTTTCAAGTACGGCATCCACCAAAATTCTTACAACTAGTTTCTCAGCTATACATCAGTAATCAATATCTCTCTTCTGCGAAAGGATTATCAAAGCTAACTACCCTAAACCAGTCTACACCACCCCACGTTAAACCCTGCATGAACTGACACGTCCCCCCTGTCAGATCATCACTAAATATGTCTTCCATTCGCTCGTCTAATCAATCGAGCTGGTAGGCGAGCCCCTAATGGGGAGCCATTAATTATCTCATCAGAACGAGGATTCCCGATTCCCCTCTTCCTTTTGCGACTTCTTTTCTCTGCACGGACTTGACGCTTCCGAAACTCAAAAACCACTTACGTCTGTTCAATATGTCGACCCCCCCTGCGGCTGCGACAAGCCCAAAAAGTGTCAAGAGCCCTGCTAAAAGTCCCGCAAAGAGCCTCTCTAAGAGTCCCCCGCAGCAGGCTCAAACAGGTGTGGCAGATGCAGGAGTTCTCGAGCCAGAGCATTGGCAACAGCTTGCCGAGGTAACGGTAAAATGCTTCTTGGCGCCCATATACTAAGAATCTATAGGAAGAGAATGCTGACGCTGATGATGATGCTCATTCGTTGAGTGAGGAGAGTCTTGCGCAATCTACAGACTCGGTCACCTCTAGTATCTTTGAGTACCGCAAGCTTCATGGCAGAACATACCATCGCGAGATTGGTAGTGCACAGTACTGGTAGGGTTATCCATGGTTCATGCATCGGCGATAAGGCTGACATAAACAGGGCGGCCAATGACGAGCGACAGAGTGAGGTCCTTGACATCAAGTGAGTTCAACTCTGTTAATAGACAGGTCACGGCTAACAACGCTAGCCATCACTGTCTTACTCTAGGTATTGGAGGAAAGCTTCACCTTGCGCCTATCGATACGAGTAAGATTACAGTAAGTTGTAAGGAAGAGATGTGATCGGAAGCTGACTGTTTGAAGAAAGCGCTTGACATCGGAACTGGTACCGGTATGTAGACATGCTTTTGCAATATGGGAACGCTAGCTGACCGAACCTACAGGTATTTGGGCTTTGTCAGTCGAAGCGTCCATTCCTAGTTGCTGTACTAACCCGAGACAGAGATTTCGCGGATGAACACCCAAACATCCAAGTAATTGGAACCGACGTCTCTCCAATTCAGCCCTCTTGGGTCCCCCCGAATGTGCAATTGTCAGTCATCGATGTACTAACCACATACACTCCCCTCTGACTAACAGCTACAGTGAAATCGAAGACTGCACCCAAGAATGGACTTTTGCCTCCGACTCAGCCGACTACATCCACATCCGCTGGCTCGTCGGTGCCATCCCCGATTGGTACAGCTTCTACGCCGAAGCGTACAAGACCTGCAAGCCCGGCGGATGGGTTGAGAGCCACGAACCCTCTGGCATTATTACCTCCGACGACGGCACTGTCGAGGAGAACTCTGCGTTGGACCAGTGGGGTAAGATCTTTATCGAGGGTGCCAAGAAGCTCGGCATGAGCTTCACCGTGTATGAAGAGGAGTTGCAACGCAAGGCTATGGAGGCTGCGGGCTTTGTGGACATCCAGCAATTTGAGTACAAGGTATGTTTGATGCTTGATCTCCTGACGAAGCTAACTTGGTGATAGACACCTATTGGAGGCTGGCCTAAGGATCCGGAGCTGAAGGAGCTTGGTCAGTTTGGCAAACTTGCATTCCTGGCTGATCCTGAAGGGTTTGTTCTTTTCGTTGCCAACACCATTGGTTGGTCTGCGTCTGAGGTTCATGTTTATCTTGCTCATGCAAGACGAGAGATCCAGTCTGGGAAACATCATCCCTACTATAAGCAGCGAGTCGTCTGGGGACGCAAGCCCGAACAAGCCTAGCATAGATCTTCACGTATAGGAAGCTGAGGTCAGACACTTCTGCTGGTCAAGTTAAATCAAGTAACAGATTTATTTCATATATCTCAATTAATATCCTGCTCCTCTTTAGCTGTACAGCGTGCCAACAGTAGGCGAGCTCCAGAGCGGAAGGTGCAGCATCAGCAGTGACTGCCCGATTAAATGTCTTGCGGGGCTTCCACTGTTAGCACCCCCCCACCTTGACGGGGTTGCCGTTTCTGAGGTCCCCGCTTCCTTCCTTTTACCGCGGATTCCTTACCAAGCAAAATATCACTAAGATCTCTACAGATGATCATGTCCAGCGTTATTCAATCTGCTAGGATGAGACGATTGCATTGGTCTACCTGCTGCTATTTGATGACTCCTTGTGGTGGAGAAATTCGCATTTGAAAATTTTTGAACGGTTTTGTCCGGCTCTCTGAATACCCTCACTTTCCGTCGGTGCATCATCGACGGGCTCACATTGGGCTAACATCTCAAACATACAAGTCTTTCTTTTTTAACATGAGGAAATTCTTCGAATTGAGGCGATCACGATGATGTACCGCTAATCTTGTGATTGTGTGATTTAGGTAAGTTATTCAGCTTTGAAATTTCCAAACGGTTGTATCTGAATGCACTTACTTTGAGAGATGCGGCGGTATTGTTGAGGCGTTTGGAACTATTGTGGCGCATGAGGTCAATGTGGCGGTGTATAACAAATGCTTGAGCTACCTATACAGCAAGCCCCATCTTCCAACGAGCCGAGTAGAGAAAGAGAACTTGACAATTTGATGAATCAAAGGTGTCAGGATGTGCAAAAAGAAACTCCGGTACAGGGAATCGAACCCTGGGCTCCGCGGAACTTGATCTCTCAGGTTATGAGAGCGCGAAATGTTAGCCACTACACCATACCGGATGGCTTATAGGCTGTTTGATGGTGGAAGGGGCTGCAGTTGAGCCTCAAGAAGCAAGCAACGGACTCTAATTCGTTGGTAATGGCCTCTCAATTTGCCGCTCATACAGCTTCACAGACTCTTTGCTACCCCACAAGATCAACCGCCATCAATTGTTACCCAACAATCCGGGTTCTCTTCAAAAACGCCAATCCAATGACGTCATTGGATGTGATGTAAGGTCCTTATTATCGCTGCAGAGAACTACGTACACGGTCTGTCGGGAAAGAACAACCATCACTCTGCGCTGACTTTGCGCAGAATTTTCGGGATTTTGTTCAGGAACACGATTGAAACAGTATGAACGTGGAGGGTCGAAAGGTAGTTGTGCGATGCTGATTAGCGACTACAACCATCAGGGCGCAAGAAGAGAGTTAGAGCATAGGCGTGAATATACCATGTCATCATTCCATCGTATCCAAACATATCTATGTTCATCTAAGCGACCTTGGAGATCTTGAAGCCTCCGGGCATACGAGTCTGGAACACTCCGTCAGGATCGTACTTCGTAGCAACCTTCTTCAAGAAGGCAACATTCTCCGTTCCATACGTAGAAAGAGGATCCTGCGTAAAGTCGGCATAGTTGAGGTACTCCCACTCCACAGCAGCATCTTGCTCCACACTGTACTGCTTAATCGTTTCACGGAACTTAACCATGCGCTCACGAGCAAGCTTCTCTTGTTCAACACCGTTGATCATGTGCTGGACTTGAAACATGACGGCATTATCCTTCTCCCGGTCAAGACCAACGACGTTTCCACCTCGTGAGACGGAGTGTTTCGAGAAGATGGTAGGCATAGCTTGGAAGATGGCGTGGTTGATAAAGTCCCCGTCAGGGGATTGAGCTTTCCAATCTGCGACGAATTGCTCATGCAGGGCGAGAGCCTTTTGGTACATGGAGAGTTTGTTCTTGAAGGTGATAGCGAACCAAACATTTCTGCTCAATCAGTATTTAACCGCATCAGTCGAGATCATTACGTACCGGTATCCGGCAACAAGTTCAAGCTCGACAGTCATATTGCGATGACTGTCCTTGCGCAAATTGGAAGTTTCGTAAGGAATCTTCCAGAACTCATCCAGAGCTTTTGGCGAAGCGACACCAGTTGTATCCTCATACGAGACTGTGATGCCAATCTTGCCAGCCTGAGGCGTATAGCTCCAGAAAGGGATCACGGATCCATCCTGATAGTTCTCGATGTTATCCGTCCAGTTCTTGTAAGCTTCGACATGCGCCTCTGTTGTTTCGGTCGTGTACGTGACAAGTCCACCCCAGAGAAGGGGCGCGTCGAATGCCTGGACGTCGAAGCGGGTGACGAGGCCAAAGTTTGTGGAACCGCCCTTCAGCGCTTTCCAGAGGTCGGCGTTTTCGTTCTTGTTGGCATTTACGATGCGCCTAGGACTATCAGCGTTGAAGAAAAGAGTGGAAGGTGTGCAGGTTTACCCATCGGCAAGGACGACTTCAAAGTTGACAACCTGGTCGCATCCGAAACCTCGTCGGGCTGTGTAAAAAGTATTACCACCTCCAGTTAGGAAACCAGCGACGCCAACCGTGGAGGTACGACCACCAGCTGCAGTGACACCAAATGGTTCAAGGGTCTCGTAGACATCCCTCCAGATGGAACCAGCTTCAATTTGAGCAACCTTAGTCTCTTCCACGTATGTCGTCTTGTTCATCAACCCTAGACAAATTAGAAAGCATAATCATATAGGTAGGGAATATGTACCTAGATCAATAGTAACACCGTCGTTGACTGCAAATTAGATAAGCTTTGATTCACAATGGACATCTAACTTACTATTATTAGCTGCCCAGACGGTATGCCCGCCACTCCGCACGGCAAGATTGCACTTCGTATCAGGAACCAAGGTCTTGATAATAGTAGAAACATCCTCGGCACTTTCAGGCTGCACGATACAGTAAGGTTGCAATTGCGACGAGACGGAAAAGTACGATTCAGTTCGGGTCTTGTAACCTTGACTGTCAGGGGCATAGACATGCTTCAAACCCGCACCCTCGAGCAAAGCACACTGAAACATTAGTTACTCTATTAATGAATAGGGGTGCAGGGCTTACGCAGTTCTCCTTCTCCATGGCTGTAGCTGAGCTGAGGAGCATTGCCGTCCAGGCCAAGACTGATGTACTGGACTTCATATTGACAGATGTGACACTGAAAACGGAAGATGATCTGGAGACAAGAGAGAAGTGCCTGTGCGGAAGCTTTGGTCTTTTGTGATCGACCTTTGAGACACTGGTGGTTGTATGGACCCTTGCTTTCAGGCGAAGAAAATGGCGCATTGGAAGCGAGTTTGTATGCGATTGGTTTGTCAGGTGCTGTTGGCAGGGGTGGAATATGCATGTTGGTTGATCCTAGTTCGCGGAATGCTTGTTCTGGTATTGATGATCCTGGAATTGTCTGCTGTTTGGGGAAGTGACAGCCGGCAGGATTGATCTTCATTTATCACAAACAGGTGGCTTTATCAACAACATCTCACCATCCATCTTGCTGATCTCGAATTTTCGACTTTGCCAAGGCACATGGATTCGTGTGATGATAATGATGTACAGCTAATGTGACTTGAAGGTGTGAGAAATGAAGCAAACAATTCTTGAACTGAGGCTAACGTTAAGCTCCCGAGATCGACAAAAAATTCACTCCAAACGATGACTAGGTCGAGAACGTTCATATTCCCGTCGTAGGAAGTTCATAAAGCAACCTCACCCCAAGGCATAATTATACCTACCGTCATGATAAATGTGACTTCGGCAGTTGGGATTGACAATCTACAAGAGGCAAAGGTCATGAAGATCTCTAAACAAAGTTTACAATCCCTGTCACAGCTGAAAGGCTGGTCATTTCCACCGCCTCTTCATTCGGCCATCCCGTAAAACCCCTGCATTGAAGGATCCACAGGAACAGAAGAAATCAACTGCACAGCCAGAAGGGTACAAGGAGGAATCTCCTTCGGTGCTTAGGCTACAAAATAAAGTAATCTTAGTTTCGGTTCAAGTTAGTACATTGTGATCTAACTATTTCGTCCCTTATGCGTGGACTTGCTAGTTATTTTGACACCCAGACGGCCCGTACCTACTGTAAACTGTATTTCCTGTCAAAGAATCCCTTCTTCTCTTAATCTGCGGAATAACTTCCTCGCCGACTATCACTTCCGAAAGTATTTTATATTCCCTTGCACTGTAGAAATTTAAAGTTCTGGTATCCCAGATGGTGGCTGGCCCTTGATGCCTGTTGACACCTAACGGTCAAATCGACTTCTTCTCTCTTTGTTTTTTCTTCATTGATATGATGAATTAGCTTTCAGGCTGCTCAGCTTCTCGCGTCTTCTCTTTTGTTGTTTCTCGTCTGTTTTTCAACAATATTGTCGCCATGTCCTTTCCCATCGTTAATGGCGTCGAGGTAGCAGTCCCACCACCCGATGGGTACAAAGTGGACTTTGATAATCCTGAGACGGATGTGTCGATGATCCGCAAGGCATTCTGGATTTTCGGACTGGAGTTTGCTTTTGCGACTGCATTCCTGGCACAGCGCATGTACACCAATGCCGTGTTGTTGCGAAAGTTTCTCCTTGATGACTGTAAGTTACCTGATGATGGAAACTTCTAGTAGATGCTGACTTGATAGGGTTGATTCTCTTGGCTTGGGTACGGAATTGAAGTGTCATATTGGGGAACATACTAACCCGTACAGATCCTTTCCATCGCGGCGCAATCATGTCTTCTCAGTGCGTATAGTCGGAAGCTTCTTGGTGTCCACGCCTGGGAGATGCCCGTCGACAGCAATACCGAGTCAGCATTGGTATGATCCCCCACGACGATATCGATCTGTGACTTACACCTTGCAGCTCGTCATGTGCACGACACTCACATATATCCCGACGACCATCCTATCGAAATTGACGCTTTGCTTCTTCTATTTCCGCCTCTCGCCGTCGCTATGGTACCAATACACTGTCTATCTTACCGCCTTCGTCTGCACAACGAGTTTAGTGGGAATCTGGTTCAGCGTTCTGTTTGCTTGCAAGCCGATTGCGGCTGGTTGGGACGTCCGGTTATCGGTTGGTGCAACCTGTATTAATCGTCCTCCGATCTACATTACACAAGCTGCCTTTGGGTGCATCACCGACTTGATGCTGTTGCTGTTGCCTATACCGACCGTCATTGGGTTACAGATGTCTACAAGACAGAAGTTTGGCTTGCTTGGGTTGTTTGCTATTGGTTCCATCACCCTCATCACATCAATTGTCCGATTGGTCTTGTTGCTACCGAGCTTGTCGAACCCAGATCAGAGTTGGTCCTTGGCAGAAGGTTGTCTCTGGGTGTAAGTATCTTTCTAACCTCTCCAAACTCCGACTGACCATGACAGTATCATCGAAGCCAATCTTCTCATCATGTGTGGCTGTCTGCCCACCCTTCGCGTCTTCCTGAAGCACGTTGCCCCACGAGTTCTCGGCGATCGAAGTCAGAACAAACCAACCGAGGACAACAGCGGGAGTTATGGGTTACGTACGTTCGGTGGTTCGAATGGACCGCGACGCAAATTTGATACACTCGTGGAGCTGGAGCATGACGTCCACTTCAACAGGAATAGCTTGAGGCCTGATATGGGGAAGACAAATGTGAATATTTACAGTGGACGGTCAGATGAGTCCTTGACGAATCAAGGGGCGACGGGGGATGGGGAGAGTGAGGATGGGATTTTGCAGACGAGGACGACGACTGTTCAGTACGAGAGGACATAGGATATAACTTAATGTAATGCAATGCATATGATGTTTGTTCTTGATAGTCCAAGCATCCTATTTGCACATACCTGCTCAAGGCGGCGGAGAGACAGATTTTCAGTTGAACATAGCACTGCTCACCCTGCCACGCACATGAAAGAAGACCTTGAAAGCCTAGTCTTTTTGCTTCGTTGCCCATACTCCAAATGATGGGCGTCAAATTCCTCTACAGTATCAGGCCTGGTTCACAAGCGTGGTGACCGAGAGACGGCAGCTGATGTTTCTAACTAACACAAAGTCTACACAAAGTATACACAGAGTCCAGATAGGTTCCTGGGCGAGATGTGATGCGACCTGTCTCTGTATCTGGCTACTTGACTGTCAAACAAGACTAGTTCACTGTATGAAAATAGATGTAGGAAGGCAGGGGGAGGGCTACTGTAGAAGGCACAGCAACCTTTGGTGAATGATAGCTACGTTGACGATATTCAGGGCTCACTCACTGTGAAGGACAATGGAAGCGATGAGCCTGTTAAGATACAGCTTGCCCATCAGGGATTGACTTCATTGTTGAAGTATAAAAACCTTGTATCAAATTCGGACAGCGTGTCACTGATGTGTCCACATTCCAACGTTTTCGAAGTTCTGTATAAGTACAGAGAAGCTCAGACAACCCTTTGCGTAGCCTCGGAGTGATCCATTACATATATTCACAGCACGAGTATACCCAAACCATAGACCAGTGCTGCAATCCAAGGTCCACCGATTCGGTCTCCTCCAAACGTCATCGCCTCGTTCGGTTCCGGTTCCGTTGTCCGGCTATTGCCGTGAGAAGAATTAAACAACCTCTGTGCTTCAAAATCTTCTTCAATCCCTTCGCGGCTACTGCAATTCTCATGGACAAGCTTGAGCTGATCCTTCCAATGATCGTCATCATATGACCACAGATGAGCTTCTGTAGAAGTATTCAGAAGAGCAGTAATGACCATGCCGTAACAGGGATGGCATGGTTCTGGAAATGGCTTCGAATTTGCGTTCCAGTCGTGTAATTCATCCATAATGTCTAAATAAGGTCAGTCCTGCGTTGTCTGGGTTATTGTATAGACCTACCCAAGCAGTAACGACCAGACTTTGTATCCTTGATACAGGTTGCGTTCCACATTAGTTCCATGTCATTGGCTTCTGTGATCAATGTTTGCAGCGACGAAAGATTATCTTCAGTTCCATCTTCGGCGCATTCTTGGGCCACTGTCTCGTTCCAATTTCGGAGGGACGTGGAGCAGGTAGCGGTACAAATAGCGTCGGCCAATCTGTTACTTCCAACCCATCCTTGGTATGTTCCCTTCCCCAGTGACCGTGTATAGTCGTAGCATTCGAGATCGGTTTGCAAGGCCTTGGTACAACTTGATGTAAAGTTTAGTCTGCCGATGGACATATCGCTCTGGACTTTGAAGGCATTGACAGCCAGAGAAAGGCTGAGGGTAATTGTCAAGCGCATGGTAGGTGTATGAAGACGATGAACGCTGATGCTGCTAGTCAGGACCTTGTTTGATTTATATAATCTCACTGATCCTTCACCTCTAACGGCCCAGGACAGAAGTGGATATAAAAAGGATATTAATTCTGCGTTGAAAAGGTCGTCAATCCCGCTAAGATGCCAAGACAGCACAGACCCGGTGGATCAAGCGGATGAAACTGTCTGTTGGTTGCCAGCGGAGAACGTGCATTGTCACAGCCACTGCAATACGGCAGCAAGTGAGCGTCACCGGTACTTCTCTGCTGCATCATTGTTGAGCCAAAACCGACTCGTTGTATGTTAGTAGCATGAAGGGTCAACTTTCTTTTCTCGAGATGCACATCAATTGGTTGTTATTCTTCAGATGCAAAAATACAGTCAGACTACCAACATATCCATATTTAGAACCACTCCGCAAGCGATTGGTGAGGGCTGGCGCTGCCCCCTGGTGCTATGGAGCCATTTACTTTACACTAACAACCAACAGTTAATAACTAACAGCCAACAGATGATAAGAAAGAAGTGACTAATACGGTGAAAGCATCGATCAGTTTTTTAATCAAGGAAGAGAAAAATTTCGCAATCAGCGATCTGTACATAATGATAGTAATATTCCACCGAGCATAATCTGCATCCGCGATGTATGAACTGAGTTACCGCCAGTGTGCCATCACCTTCATACGTGGCTCGTTTGGTGTTATTATGTCTCAACGGGGGAACGATAGTTAGGTAAGTACAGGCAAAATTTCGTAGGTGGTCAGCTGTAAATCAGGGACATTGCAAAAGAGTAGGCAACAAGACAATCTGGCCCTAAGTTTTCCAAGGCTAGAGCCTAACGAATGGGCCACAGCACTAGGCCGCGATTCTTATCAAAAGTCAAAGTATGCAGACTCAATCGTCTGATCGTAAGCGCACCCTGCGACGAGCGTGCGTCGTCTTAAATACAGTCTTGGCTTTCGGATCCCGGCGACGCTACCTAATCCCCTGGCTGTAAAGATGTTTTTCAAGCCTATGAGTGGAGATCTTGAGACAGCTTGGACCACATCTGCCTAATCCGGGTGGATATGTCAAGGAGAAATGATTAATTTACAGGTACTAACATGGATCCATCGGACATTGTTAACAGAATAAATACAACGTTCCCGCGTCATGCTCAGCGCTCCAGCTGAACAATCAGATAGAGTTACCGATGCGACGCAGCGGATCTCCCGGAAGAACAGAACTATGGACCCGAATCTAGACCTTTATAGGAGTATCTCGCACCTCCCGTTTTCGGAGCGCCGAAAACGCGTTCAGCATCTTTCCGAGGAAGAATGCCTCAGGGTTAGGATTATCGTGGAAAGAGAGGAGGATACTCGAAAACTGGAAGAAGACATTGGGGGCCGAGATCTCGTTAAAGTCGCCTTAGCTGATCCTTCTGGGATGCACACCCCATTGAAACTGACACTCCTTGGCCGAACTATCCACTCCAGGGACGAAGATAACATGGTGGAACGCATCACCAACGGCGCCGAACGTCACGGGTCTAGTTTGATTAGTCTTATCGCGAGATTCGACCACAGTACTGCTTTGCTCCCATTGGATGCCTGGAAGCTGGTCTATTGCGACTTGTATTATATCGACGGATGCGATGCTACACTACAGCAAATTTACGAAGCACGCCTTCGGGAAGAGGATCTCCAAACCCCTGCTGCTAGAGCTAGGGAGCTAGTGCGCGACAAGGATCTGAAGAAGGCTCGAAGAAATGCCAGATGGATGATTCCCGCTCTCGAGAGTCCCTGGAAAGATGAAGACCCACCACAACCGAGTCCAATGGAAGAAGCCGTTAAACAGATGATCGAAAATTCGCCCATCCCAGAAGAGGTAGCAAAGCTCTGCGAATTTGAAAAGATAATAGAGATATTCAGGAAGGACTGGGAAAGAGGAAAACCCGAAAGACGTCTGGAAACACTCTGGAAGCAAGTATCACCTGCACCACCAGCTTGGATGCAGAACGTGATTGATGCTAAAAAGCCATTTGGCTTTATCTACTATGTGTCCAGGGAAACCAACCAAAAGTATGGACACCACTGGAAGTCAGAGTGGCTTCGCATCGATTATACCTCTTCCCCATTCGGTGTACGCTGGTCTTGTATCCATACTCAGGGACAAGATAACTGGTACGCAATGGATCGTCTAGAAGCTCAGAATTGGCCTGTTTTCTCCCCGGATGAGACGTTGGCTGAAGACGATGATCTCAGGAAGTAAGTTGGGATATCGCAGCACAAAGAAGAACAAGCATGCTAACTACTTGCTAGACATTTTAGGCAGTACAGGGAGAAAAACAAGTCTGACACCAAAGAAGATAGGAAGATGATGAACATGATCAGGAAGAAAAAGAAACACCCTAGAGTACAGGAGTACAGCGACGTCCTCTCTCCTGGATTTCTTCGTAATACTTTTATTGTGATTCCCATCGAGCTGGTTGATGGTAATCGCAGTATCGATGAAAATGACTGTCTTGATCCCTGCTGGGTCTGGGCTTATGATGCAGACTGGGACAGCTCACAGGGCGAAACTGTCTTCAACGGGGAAAGGTACGAAGGTCGCGTCAAGGTAGCCAAATGGTCACTCAACTCATGGTTCTACGGTGCTCGCTGGGAGGGCGTTAGTCTTCGGGATATGTGGCTTAAGGCACAGCTGCACCCGGAAAAAATGTGGATCTGTTATACGAAGGAGCTGGAAGAGTGGAATCATGAGCCTTATATATGAGGGAGATGTTTTCCAATGATCCGTAGATCGCCTTATCTCGAACAAAGCACACAAAGATTATATCTAGAATGAGACCTGTGCAATGGGATCGCCAGAGTGAAGGATGTTTCCATCCTGAATCTAATTTTGCTGCAAAGGTTTAAAGAAAAGGACGCGCTCCTCAATCCTCACCTGCACTACAGTGAAAACATCGAATAGCATGTCTGATTCCTCCTAGAGGGTGATTCGGGCATCCTGTCTAGCATAACGCGCACTTTAACAGCCGCCATTCTCGAGAGGGAAGATCGTAGCGTCTTATTATACTAGTGTAATCACTCTCACTATCGACTCATTTTTAACAAAGTCTTTCTTTCTTGCTCTCATGAACTGGCCAACTCTCTTATACGAGCCCTCAACTTGCTCTGTGAGTAGTAAGCCAGAAACACTTCTTGGATCTCCACGCTCAGAGGCCACAGCAAGACAGAAAACAAGCATAGGATCAGTGAATCGAGACTGATCACAGGTGGCAACGGTGTTCTCATTCCACGAACCATGTAGAGCCTCTTCGTCTAGATCAACGTCAGGGCACCGCGCAATAAAGTCTTCGATATGCTGTTTGTATACGTCTTGGCAAGAGAGTATACGGTTGCCGCTGTCTGAGGTAGGGAGCAACACTAAATTCGATGTTTGTGGAAAGACCCAGGCTCTTCTTACAGGTCCTCTCAGTTTCAGATATCCAGAAAGGATTTCTCCAAAATAGTTTCCCTCTGTTTTGGGCGTTGTAACACACTCCAGGATCTCACAAATAGTGATAGGATAGTGCACAGGTGCAAATATATCGTTGAAGCAGATGGCTCCACCTTCAATGCTCGCCCACGACCATGAAGGCGCGCGATACGCCTTTGGCTGGTAGGAAGGAAGCTCAATGCCAGGGGCTTTCATGTTGGTGTTCAACATGCCAAGTAAGTTGCAACGCAAACTTGTGCGTCCACATTCCAGCATGATAGCTGGGACCAAGGGCAGAGCTAAACGACGACAACGACGCAACGCCGGCAATCGCGTTCAGTTTATCACCTTCAAGACTAGCAATTCGAAGGGAGTAGCCTGTTACGAGCCTACACCAAGAGGACAGAGCGTCATACTTGCAAGCTATTGCCTCCTCTTTAGGTAGCAAGAGTTCGTTGAGGTTGAGGGTATAGGATCTTTCCCTGCCGTCGCTATACGGATAGTGGAAAGAGTCGCCAAGGGTTCGTGTACCGGCTTTACAATCCCATAACTTTGTGTGGACTGCAAAGGTAACGGATCGTTGAGCAAGCAGTCGTTCCTGTAGCGTCCAAGCTCTTTTTGCCAGTGGCTCCGAACGTTCATTGTAGGATGCCGCGCTGAGCTTGCCGAAAGAGAACGAACCGAACAGACCAGACTTCATGCGGAATGGTATCGTAAAAAGGTCCTTTGGGTCAGGCCGATCGTGTAGAAACCCTTCGGCGACGGCCTCTGCAGAGGCTGCGACCATAGTCAACGCTGAACAGGCGTAGACATCCTTCATCGAGGAGATCTCTTCATTCTTGTCATCCTCAGAGTCCTGAATGATACAAAGAGCATCAATCCATAGATATGGAATAGATAGTTTGCGAGTGATAGTGATAGCCTCTCGAACTGTGAGGGGCAATGTGCTCATATCGAGAGCTTTACTGAATTGGACATGATTCGAAGTCTTGAGGGTCTCGAAGGGTACTTTGCCCCAACAGTAGGATAAAGTTGTATATGTTCCTGTTTGACCACCAGACTCAACAACACGAGGTTCTTCCTGGTCTGCAGGTTTGACTTCGATGACTCGGGTAGGAAGTGGAGCATTTGTGTAGGAGCTGGAGCAGCCCTTGTGATCTTTACAATCGCTGAGCCACGTCTGAATTTGGCCGCACGCGGCATCACTGCCTACATCCACTCGCAAAGGACGTGCGGTTACGAACTTGGAAGCGTTATCCTGGCTGGTCGTGAAGGCATAAAGAGACTCCATCCTAATATTGATCTCCTCTCCATCCAGTAGATAATAGACGCGGACGAGAAATACATTGCGGCCAGATGGCGTAGCATGGTAGCTTTCTCGGGATGGAAGTAGCACGGCTTTAACCTGCGTGTCCCCGGGTTTTGTGTCATCGAGAAAGGTCGCAATAAAACTGCACCAATTGCAATTTGACGAAGCTGTTTTGATTTCATCAACGGTGTAGATACCGATTGTCGTGGGTATGGATTAGTGGTCATCTTCGGCAGTACAGGTTCTTTCGAAAGCCTCGGTGTTGAAGAATTCTGTCCAACATTTGGGGCAGACGAGGCGTTGTGGTTCCATGTTAAGTACATGAGCCTTTGGTAAGACGTGGTTTGAAAGGCGGGGTAGTTGAGCCTCACGCTGGTACCCCGCTACTGCACCGATAGAGATAGATAGGGCTTCAACCATTCTACCGTGGTACCCCTGTCACACAACACTTGAAGGCTAGTGGTCACCACCCTGGATACAGGAGTACCTACGGGCCGATGGCACCCAAAGCACATACAAATTTAAAAGTCCGCCAAGATTGACGACAGTAGATTCAAGGGTTGTGGGAACAAAGGTCTCAACGTATATTCTCTGCAAGCCTTTAAAATGGATGAAGCTACTATCTACTTGAGAATGAAATGTCTGGTTGAGCAGCGGTAAGAGTTATCTAACAGCAACGTGGTTGAGCACAAGCCGTCTTCCAATACACACTTATATCTTCCAAACGGAACTATGCACAGCCGATGTCAAACACCTGAGCAATCGCAGCACCCACTCCCGGTATAGCGGAAAGCGCATCCTTGAGATTATCCTTCACAAAACCGTCACAGTCCCATCCAGCAGTATCCCGACATTGCAAGTTGATGTTGTACGACAGCTCAGCCGTGTTAGCGCCGCTGGCCAAGTTCAACACGATCTGTTGAAAGTTGAGTACGCTGGTGATTTCCTCATCTTCATTGGTGCAACTGGGCTGTCCTTGGTGAGTGCAGAGAGGATTGTCCTCGATGCTGACCTGAATGGTCTCAACGGTTGCCGTATCCGTAAGGGATGTAGTAAGAACATTGATCATGTAGTCTCGTTGGTCCGTGTTATCCCAGTTGCCCGAGGCGGTGACGGTCCAGGTACAATCGAGGATATCGCCGAACGACTCGAATTGACCCAGTTTCACTGGGGACTCATAGGACGATCCGCCGTCGCAGCTAGTGTCACCACAGAGTTCATGCAGACCATCGCTCAGGAGCTTTGATCCATCAATAGTGGAAAGTGGAACATAGCTTTTGCCGAGTCCAACCTTCGCGTGGCTTTCACCCTGGCGACGGAACATTTCAGGGACTGCGAATGCATTGACGAGCTGTCCAGATAGGGAAGCAAGAGCAAGGGTAAATGTAAACGGGTGCATTGTTACCACGATATTCGACGGTTTGGCTGATATTTCAAGGTGGGTAGATAGAGGTTGATTTGGAACTGATGATGAGTATACTATCAACAGAAGGAGGAAGTTCAGCGTTCTTATACTGGTATGAGCTCTGGAGGGAGCACTCCTACGTGGCCCCCGAATCGCCATGTTCATAACATCGCCTTCCACATTTGGCTGGGAGCAAGCTTACTCCATGTCGGGACTGTATATGAGCGGGTATCTCAGGTGCCGAATGTGATGATACGATGAACTTGACATCGCGTATACTTTAAAGCTGCACTCAATCATACTTGGGTAGCAGGATGCCAAGATCCTCCAAGGGATATCGGCAGTATCGCGGATCTGTGTTCTTTATCGCGATCGAGGAATTTCCAATCAAGCCTCTCGTATTGTCAGCGGGATCTGCAGTTGTCGGAGCCTATGTGTAGATCTCGGGGATTACACTGTTACTAGTGCTTATCTTGAGTGGGAGGGAATAAGACCTCCAATCCTTTTCAATGATGGATGGCAGACAAGTGTCAGAAGGACCATTCTCTAAGGCTTGGAAAAGCTGAGAAAGCTATCCCAATTCCTATATTCTCACGGACTGAATTTTCTGGCACCCTGAGCCATAGAAACCCAGAGGTCTGTCTTCTACATGTGAACCGTTAACTGTCATTATTGCATACAAGTATAGACAAGACTCATCGTCTTCTATAATCCTCCACACGAAACTCGAATATACCACTCCCCGGCCTCTCCTCCACAGCCCGAATCCTCCTCCTCGTATCTCCTTCCCGATCCAAATCGATTCTTTTGGTCGTCTTCGCAATCGACGAAAACGTGATCTCTCTCAACTCATCCACGCCATCTCGCGCCATAGCCACAAGACCGTATGCAACACCCACGACCCCGATCAGAAAGGAGGCTACATACACTGTGATGAGAACACTCCGATTGTAATGGAAGTAACTCCCTGTCTTCATACGGACACAGGGATATTGTGTTTCTGGTCCACCCGGTCCCCTTCCTGAAAGTTCTTTGGGGTCAGCTGCCCAAGCCACTGCGAGGAGCAGTGGGTCCGAGAGGAGGGAAATGAGAAGGTCCTCGTAGAGCTTCTGTACTGCGTCTTCGAAGTTAGGGACAGGGAGGGTTTCGGGTCGAGCGACCAGCTTTGAGGTTGTGATGGAAGAATGGGCGATGGGACCCGGCAGTAAGATCGATCCTTCCAGTAAATCGCGGATCTTCTTGCCTAGAGAGTGATATGCTGCTATCTTACGGTAATATGGCCAGTTAATTGGGAACACATAGTTCTCTTCTGGCTCAGCGTATTGTGGATCGAGAGTTCCATCTTCAGATGAGTCGTTGATGTATGTCGTGTTGATAACCTTCCGTAGATAATCTCGGCCTGTGACCTTGTAGGATTGCCGACCACCGGTGTAGTTCAGGTTGACAGTGTAATTGGTCTCCCAATGCTCGCAAGCTGTGATAACAGGCGTGTAATCCGAGGACCAATTCTTCATACTGCGGTTCTTGGCATGCTGTTCGTCGATGCTGTCCACTTCAACATATCCCATCCATAGCACCGGTTCCGATCTGAATGCGCCTAGATTCTTGGGAAATGGTGGCTTTGGTACCGGTTTGTTGTTCTCATCGACTTCGATTTGATCAACCTTGTACTCTCCAATGCTTGCGACGGTGTAAAAGCTGGCATTCCCGTAGGGTATCAGTTCGGTGAGGTTAAAAGGCGTAGTGTAGTTCTTGAAACTCTTCATCGTCGAATTGGCTCCTTTGGCGAGTTGCTCGCACTTGTATGCTGGTCCGACAAAGGAAATCGTCGTGGAACAATCCCACCCTTTTCCACAAATCTCATCAGCCACTTCGTCTCGCTGGACCGGCTGTCCTCCAGCTAAAACTCTCGAAGCAATCGAGTCTAGAGGCGGAGCAGCCTTGAGCCAGTAGTCGAAATGGTAAGGGGATTCTCTGTCTCTCATAACCTCGTTGAACATAGAGATTGAGATCCCTCTCATGGTCTCATTCCTTGCCCGCTTGTCATCATCCCAGCTCTTCTTCGCGTCATTACTAAAGTTTAAAGTCCGGACATCCTGGCAGAATGTATGATCTCCTCGTGTGTCCGTCACCGTGTTGAGCGTTGCAGAAGTAAAGATGACAACAGCTGGTGACAACCAGATATATATCGCCAACACCATAGCGAATGCCGACTTCTTCCACGCCTCCCTGTTGAACAACTCGAAAGCATTATGCGCTGCACCGAACAGTGAGTCAATAGCATGAACGGTGTAGCTTTTCCGACTGACTGCTCGCCAGGCAACTTGTTGGTGCGCTGTCAAGACGGCAACAACGAAACTTGCTTTCGCAACAAATGCTAGAAATTGACCAAGACGCAACCACCATTGCTGATTCGTAGCTTCTCGGTTGTGAAGGTGAGAGTAAAGAATGTGATGACCGATGGCTGCAGCTGCGCCGAAAACAAGACAGACGACCATGCACCATTTATTCTTTGCGATGCGGAGCCATAATGGGTCTTTGGGTGGTGGCGGAGGAGGTTGATAGAGGCCAAGTCCATGTGCTGGTTCTGAGTTGAGTAAGTTCACGCGACTATTGTCTCTTCCACCCGAAGCATATGAGCCGCGCAAGTCTGGACTCAAGGGTTCAAGAGGATGGGTGCCAGGACGGGGAGAGTCAAAGTCTGATCGGGGTGAGAGGTACGAGGTTTGATGGATAATGGGTGTGTCGGCGGGCGTTGGCGCGATGTTGGGGTGGGCTTCAGAGTGAGGGTCATTAATATGTTGGTATTCTGGCGATGACCTAAAGAATGACGTTGATGCTTGCCGCATGTTGTCGGTAGGAACCCGTCGGGTCGAATGTTATGCCTCAGGATGTAAGCATGAGCTTGAGTCTTAAACCCAAGAACGACTAGCGTTAAGCAGTAGTGTGGGTTATCTCTGGCCTTTGATCAGTCTTCAAGGGTGCAAGGTCCATGGTGATACAATGAAGACATGGTTGCGCCGATTGCAGTTCGGTTCATTCATATTTGTCTCTTCTCAAGAAAAAATCAGCCTCTACCCTTGGGGCTGAAAAGAAATGAGGGGGCTTTCCCGTTGCGAGCCCCTGGAGCTGACATGCTGACAATACGGAGCAGTTGAACCGTTTGAGGTCGGATTATTGGCTGGATTCTGTCTAGCTCTGCTTGGCTTTTCCATGTTGGGGGCTGAATCTCACACGAGCCAGTAGCAGTTTCAGGGTTGATCATAGAGATCCACTTGGCGGGAACTAATTTAATCAGCGATGGAGTATGTCTAAATGGGTCAGACATGCAAGAGGCTGAATGTGGATAACAGAACTTAACCTATACTTGGCTGTTTAGATTGTTCAAGACAGCTGTTCATTTGCTACACCTATGTTTGTTTTGATGGTAAAGGTTGAGCACTGGAAGAAGAACTTGTTTAAATGTTCTACCTTGGTTTTTATCCATGTTTCTCATCGACTGCATTAACAGATCTCTGAACTTGGGGTCTGGACTGCGCTCCACGTTTGGACATTGCTCAGATTCACCAAGCACCTTTCACCAGATTTGCAACCTCAGTGTTTCGCTGCAATCTGTTCGAGATACATACTGAATCTGGAAAAGATCCATTGGCTAATAATCTAGACTAACTGCCACATGACTTGACCCTTCATCAGACCTTCACAGCAACAACTTTCGCCCCCTCAGTGACCGTCCCATTGATGGGTTTGAACAATCCGCCACCTGTAGACACATAAAAGACATCCTTGTCCTTCCTCCCTCTCCCAAAAGCCAGTGAAGTCGAACCCGCCACAGTCAGTTCACTGACACTACCAACAGCAATCTTGGCCTTGCCAGACTTGACATCCACAAATACAATTGAGTTGTCAGAGTTGCTCGTAGCATAAATGTTTCCACGAGCATCAAACTCAAAATCATCAAGAAAGGTCACAACGTGGGATAAGTCGGCGACAAGTTGGGGCTTGGATCCCTTGACGGGATATCCAGTTGGGGTTATGGCCGTTTTGTAGATCTTGACGGCGTTGGAATTTGACCAGTAAAGATAACCTTGGCGGATCTTGATGCCGTTGATACCGAATGCGTTTGGTGCTGGGGGAGCCATTTCTGGGAAGGTGAACGTTGTGTCATTGAATATGCCAGTTGATACGTCGAGACGACCCACGAAACCTTTTACCGAATCCGAGATCAGAACAGCATTGGGTGCACCTGGGATGGCAACCACGCCATTAAGAAAAGTGCTCTTCTTTGTCATGTCGCTAATCTTCCTGACCCTAACCCTGCGCTTCCCATAGAACTCCACAGTGAAGGCTTTGAAAGTGCCAGGAATCAATTGACTGAGTCCAGTTGCATTGCTACCGACAACGACAAAGGTCTCAGGCTTGCCAGGACATGGAGGAAGTTCGGCGATTCCTAGAAGACCTTGGATGGAGGGGAATGTCACCAGTTCTTTCAATTTGTTGTTGGATGGTGGGTAGGCGATTGTGTAAATTGATGCAGTGGGCCAGAGCTCAGTGACGAGCAAATCTCCATTGGAGCGAACAGCGATGTTCTCTAGCCATGTACCGAGTGAGAGTTGAGATATCGTCTTTGCGGGAAGGGAATGAGAGAAGGCAAGGGCTGGGAGGGTAAGGATGGTTATCAGGTGATTGAATAGCATCGTGGTAGTTCGCAGATACAGCTTTGAGTTTGAAAGGTGAAGAGACTTGTGTCGTTTTCTTCCGAGGGAGGACAGCTATTTGTGCAACTCAGACTTGGAGCTTTACCATTCAGCCTATTCGTGTTATCGCCAATAATGCAGTTCTCGTTTAGCGATAGCTTTCAATTGGTCCTTTGTTTAAAATAATATACAGTAAAGAATTGAAGTCGGCCGACGATAAGGCTTAGTGAGGTTATTACATGATTACATACCCATTTAGTCAGCTTATCCTCGTTTTCGTCAGCCTCCACTTTAAGGTAACACGAAAACCCTTGCATGACATATATCATACTCTTTGATGAAGAGTACCCAACTCCGGTGATCGGATAGATCAAGGGACACCGCAGTTACGCGACCCAGCAGCTCCAGCATCCGTAGCATCGTCGTAATAAGGCCACTGTGAAAGATCACATCCGTACGGAGTATTGAGGAAACCACCGTCAAAAATACCCCAAGACAGACACTGAGGGTCAATTGAGCAAGCCCGTGCACACAAAGCAACCGTTTTGAGCTCGGCGATATGTCTGTAGCCGATGGGAGTATTGGCGCTCCACGTGTTGATTTGGCCGTTACAAGATTCGAGTTGTGGCTTGAAGAAGTCGGATGAGCAACTGCGGGAGCCAGCTAGAAGAATCTTTTGTCCCTGTGCGTCGGCTTGGGGCGTGAAGATGTCCTCGAATTGACCAGTGTGTTTATGGCAGGTCTTCAACATGCCGTCGTACTGCCAGACATCGCAGCTACCGTCCTTCATGCACAGCTGTGCACAATCCTTTTCAAGCACAACCTGCTGTACTGACTCAATCGGACTCGCGCTGATGGAACCGAACCCAATGTTATCTCCACAAGGAGAATAGTCGCGGGGTGAACAGTTGCGTGAACCAATGAGATTACTATCTTCGTTCTTTGGACTGCTCATCGCATCGAATTGTTCTCGGTAAAGTTGGCAGACGCCGGCGGTTTGGAAGAACCATGTGTTACATTGTTCGTCGGCGGAGCAGGATTCCCAGCAATCGGCCTCAGACTGGGCATCGGTGGAAGTGTAGCCTGGGTTTTGAGCTGTTCCTCGGTAGACCTGATTGTTGCATGGTATATCTGCCACAGCTGAAGTAGTGGCGGCAGCAGTAGCTGTCTCAACGAAGGTTGAAGTAAAGTCGGTTGTTGTTGCAATTGTCGATTCGGATACAGAGAAAATGGTAGATGTCAACTCAATGGAGTCTGTTGTGGTTGATCCGGCAGTAATTGAAGATTCGGAGATGGTAACAGTTTCGGTCTCGGCAGTCAAATCGGTGCTGGACTGCATTGAGCTGCTGATCTCAGTGGTGGAGGATGTCGCGATGGAACCGGATGCAGTTAGTGCTGAAGTCGCCGAAGCTTCAGCGCTGCTGCCACTAGAAACGCTAATGGGCTTACAAGGTCCAGCGGCAACACCAGTGATTCCAATTCCCGCCAGACCAGCGATAATATTCCTCAGGTTTACCATGATTGCGAGATAAAAGGAGCGACTGCAATGGGAAGAGACAATTTTGAAGGAAAGAGATCTGGTAATCCATTTATGTTGCAGGTTTAAATGAAGTGGCTTCTCAAGACCAAGGTCTAGATCAGGCTCTGCGCTAGTGCAGGGGCTAATGGACTGAGAAAAAGGAAGCGAAAAAGCTATTGGAAGCTATTGGTATAAGTCACCAATACTCCTTGAGCTAAATAAAATTGCAGCAATGACACACACCATACTGACAACCACAGAAGCAGCTGAACATTTTGTTACCGGCCCTGTTCGTCAACATTGGAGGTATGACCCTTTGAGAGTCTAATTTTGGAAATGAAAACCTCATCTCTTTTCATTCACCTTGAGTACCTTTCAACTTCTCTTTCTCTTTGTTAGGAGAAGGTGGTTGCGTACTCAGCGGAGACGGGCCTGGGACCGTAAACCCGAGTTTCCCTTTGTTCAAGGGAAAGGATGAAGTCCATCGCTGTCTCGAATGTTTCTCGAATCGCTGAATCTGATAGTACCTCCTTGTGGGGGATCGAGTCGAAGGCGATTGGCTGACTGAGGCCTTCAGATTGATTCTGGAATCATCATCCAATTCCATTTCGTTGCTTTTTTCGCGTGGTCGCGGTGAAACGTGGATGCTGAGTCGAAAGCCATTAACGATTTCCACAGCACGACCCGAGCACCCAGCAGCTTGGTCGCAAGATCCCCGCTATCACCAAGCCACGACATTTCCCTCTCCGAATGCCCCAAGCGACAAAGTATAGCTACTAGCAGCGAGGCGCCCTTGGTGCCTCACCCGGACGATCCTCTCGACTTGTGGCTGAATGAAAACATGGAGGATAGGCTAAGTCACCTCGACAAGGATACAAAGCCACAATACACTGCACTTGTCACCCGCCTCAAGTCACTTTAGAAAAGTACTTAGTGGATATGAGCTGAAAGCGACAAAAAGAATTTGCTTTATCGGTAGCAACCGTAAGAAGTAAAGCAACCATTCGTTTTGGAAGCAGTGCGTGACTGCAGATAAATGGGACTTGGATTGGGGCATTTGGGTCGTTCTATACGCAATTCATTTCGACACGGTGTTTCGAGCTAACGGCACAGGATCAAGCAAGCGGGCTGCTTTCAAGACAATCAAACAGGAAGGATAAGAGACGAAAGAGTTTAGTTACTTTATGCCTATTTAGATTGGCTCTTAGGTTACTTTATTTTAGCAACCTAAGTCTTAGAGGACAATTCTTCTGTTGCCCACTTTGAACCACAACTGCAGGCTGGTGTTTAGCGAAATTTCCACTTCAGCGTTGCTACTCTCGAAATATTCACTAGCTCAGCTTGTACTAGCACATTGATTAATATGCCTTTTTACACGGGCTTCATGGCCAGGAAGATTGTCTAAGCAGAATGACGAGGGTTGATTCACGGCACCGGGAAGAGTACAACCCTGAGGCATCCAAGGACAAGCAAAAAAGATACAGGAAACAGGATGAGACAGATAGTCTAGAAGCAAAAGAAATGCATCCATCGGGAATCGAACCCGACTCTAACGCTTGTTTCAGATGGAAGGCGTTAATGCTAACCACTACACCATGGATGCTGAGATTCAATTTGTTGAGAGCGGCAGCGCTATCACTCATGATAGGGAATCGCGACAGGAACATTTGTTCCTTATCGTAAAGAGTAGTCTCCCTTCTCTCTCCCCCCCCCTCTATCCAACTTTACATCAAGCCGCTGTTTGCTACTGACCTCATCATGATCCGCCATATGACTTAGTTCGACGGTGAGACTGCTCCTCTTTAGCCTCAGTTTGCTTTCTCAGCTACCTCTTCTCCTTCTTCGATGGGCATGATCGCATGGGCTTGAGAGTTTTGGCAGCAGCATCCTCCCCAGGAACTACTTCCAGCTTCCAGCTTCCAGTAAAAGCTGGGCGTCATTGAAACAATAGATGCCCCGGGGATGAGGGAAAATCCAACCCGTTGAGGGTATTGAGCAAGCATCCTACCCGGTCCCCTCCTACGGCCCGTGCCGAGGAGCGGGAACAAAGCCTCGTTTGAAGCAGTAAGGCAGCCTCAGGGTATTAGAAGAAATGACTGC
Source organism: Fusarium nanum (assembly GCA_004367095.1). NCBI lineage: Eukaryota > Fungi > Ascomycota > Sordariomycetes > Hypocreales > Nectriaceae > Fusarium > Fusarium nanum. The sequence goes on along the minus strand of QGDY01000275.1, from coordinate 24,113 downwards.
TAAAAGCATAAAAGACGAAATAATTTAGCCGTCTTGTGCCAGCTTAGACCAGTATTACAGCGACTTTATTTCTGTAGCCTAAACTTTAGAGGACATTTCTTTTGTCGCCCACCTGTGGCAGGTGTATGAGCTCGGATGGAATAAGAACAAGACAATAGGCCCAAGTTTAGAGAGGGTTAATGTTGAGAGATATCGGGACGAGAGTTCACTTAACTAATTTTAAATGGCTCTCAAGACAAAGGAATGCCGCCGCTGTATCTGATGTCGATACCTTTCCACACAACCGCACCAAAGCTCCAGTCTTTCAACCCTCGATAATCTGGAACATATTAACTAACAAATCGCCCACGATATCAACATGCGTGTCGGAGTTGAAGGAAAACCACTCGGTAGAGTTGTGGGTATTCTAGCGTAGATACTCAAAGGAGGACAGGTCTCGCATTGCAACCCAATGCCTTCGCCGCTTGCCATTTACGTAGGCAACTGAAGCGGGATTGGTCAGACAGTAGCCCTCGACCTTCGTCAATTTATCTGAAGATGCAAAAAGAAGGGGATGTAAACGGGATCTAACCGTTTGAGCTGGACGAACAGGGAATCGAACCCTGGACCACTCCCAAGTTATGCAGATGAATTGTGCTAAGGGAGTATTATACCACTAAACCATTCGCCCGATTTGGATGACTTGTGCGTCAGTACCTGCTCTCAAGACCTCGGCCCAGCAGTTTCAAGGGAAGCAAAAAGACCATAAGCATTTGATATCAAAACGCAAACGCCAGACTTGGCTTTTGGTCCGGTTTCAATGGCGAGTCACAGGCCAAGGAACAGGTTTAGATGAAGGGCCCCGGAAGTGACCTATGATCTTTGCACTCTGGTATTTTAGAACGACATCAAGACCTAGAACCGAAGTAACTAAGTCTAAAGAACATCCAGCAAAGTTTATGCAGTAATACACACAAGCCTGTAAGCTATCCCGATTTCTGATAGTTGACTATTATATAATGAGGCTAGTCTAAGGTGCATCTGATATCACTTTCACATATGTATTTATAGCCGATCCCAATATTGAGACTGGATTAGCAAGACAAATCTGCTCGAGGTTAATGAGCAGATTGGCCCAAGCGCAGGTTACCCCAGCGTCCCGATTGCACCCGCCGAGTCCACTTCAGTAGCAGAAAATCCCCATTGTTTGACTATTATTCCGGTGGACTCACAAGAGATACCTTACGGGAAGGCTGATGCTTTAGTTATTATAGAACGGAAGATTGATTCAACGGTGCGAAGGCATTAAGCTATGGTGAAGCATCACTTATAGCAATGCCTGCAATAACACAAGCGACCAGAATGAATAAATGTTGAACTACCGATGGAAATAGTTTGAAGTAACCTAGTTGGAGTGTTGGACCCCATCCACGATGTCCAAACCCACCGTAGGAACCTGATACTTGGCCCTGGCTCGCAGTAGATAGTACAAACCTCCAGCAACGGTCCACCCACTCATGACGACAATGGAGTAATTCATGTTCTGTGCTGTAACGGGCAGAGTGGAGGGAAATGTACTAAAGACTACAACAATTGTAATCCACACGAGGCTGATAACGTTGAGGAGAGGGCCTGCAATTTGTCCCAGCTTGAAAGGCCCAAAGCTATCAGCTGCCACAAGGCGTCGTCTTGCAAAGAGCATAGCGATAATGGGAAGCGCATAGCTGATATACATGCCAATGATAGCCATGGATAGAAATGCGTTGAACGCTGTTGTGTTACCGAGGTAGATAAATCCAAGAAGCATTTGTAAACCGGTTGTCACTGCAACAGCATAGACCGGGATTTGTAGTCCTTCGTTGACTTTACTGAGGTGCTTGTCGAATGGCGTGGACTTGTCTCGAGCGAATGCCCATAGAGTTCGGGAGGTGGATGTAACGCCAGCAACGGTTGCTGCAGTAGCGATGCATACAATAATAAGGGACAGAAGAGTGGTGCCCACATTGCTCTTTGTTGCGTCGAGGAATATCTGAATGAAGGGATACCCGGTCGGGGTTTTTAGAAGGGTCTCCAGAGAGCCAGTCGAAAATAGAAGTACGACCACGTATACAAGACCAATCGATGCGTTAACACCAACGCTGCCAACCATGGCAATGGGAACATTTTGACTCGCATTGGGCATCTCCTCTGCTAGATGGCACGCGGCATCATATCTGGAAAGATTAGCAAGGAGTCGGAAGGTGATAAGAAGAAGAATACATACCCTAGGAAAGGGTACACGGCACTCAAAAGGCCGACAAGCCATGAAACGCCATCATCTTTCCACCCACTGTAATTAGTAACCTCTGTGAAAACAAAAGAAGAAGAGTTCTTATGAGCCATGACGCCAAGAACAATAACAATGGCAAAGAAACCAACAGCGTGGATGATGCCTGCAGCAAATGTTAGCAGGCGGACTTACTCAGCCTACTGATACTGACCGGATACGGTATTGTGTAACGGCAAGGCTCTGTGACCCCAGACGTTGAGCACAAAGGCATAGGACAGAATAGCCCAGTAGAACAAAAGGCCTTGCCACCGTTGTGGTATGTACGCGGAATCGTTGACAATAACGAGAGCTTGTGCCTGGAGACCAGCGGCAAAGGCAGCCGAGGCGGTCAGTACCATCTGGCCCCCCACACAAGTCCAGCCAGTCATGAAGGACGCGGGTGTTCGGATCCGTGAAGATGTAAGAGCTGCTACCCAGTGGTACTGTCCTAGCACAAGTCATTGATGAGAACAACGATAGAAACCGATACTGGCTTACCTCCTGCTGTGGGGTACATAGACGCAATCTCACCCAGTGAGCCGGCAATGCACAGTGAGCAGATAGCTGAGAGAACACTGGGGCTTGTAAGCGGTGTGTTCAGACATCGGAAACAGTACACGTACTAATTGTAGAAGAGACATGGTGCTCCCCCATTGATCAAAGCTGTAGCGATGACAGTTGACAAAGCTTCCCAAGTTGCCATAAGACAGACGCACAATGCGCCCAGAGAGAACAAGGAATATTCTCGACGTAGCTCTTGGATATGGCCGAGCTGGGCAAGGCGCAAAGCATCTTCGTTGTCGGCAATGGCTGTGTTTCTGTCGTCGACAGCATTTCCGTTGTCCTTTACAGACGCCATCTGATATTTCTCGATGTCTGCATTGTTGAAATCGAAAGTAGAAGACATTTTCTAATGATATAAATCCTTGCTGTGAGCTCGGAACGTCGCTGCGCTGACCATGTATAAAAAGGAATTGATAAGAAGACATACGCAATCTGCCGGCACTTACAGGCCGATCGGACGCTAGCCAGGGATAGAAGGTGGACGAGAGATTGGTACTGATAACGCGGGGAAGTTGAACGCTAAGACCTAAGTTGGTGTTGGTGTAGATGGATATAAGGCCGCTTGGTGAGGTGAAGCTGGTTCCGCGTTCCGACAGCTCTAATACCAGTGCTCGGAAATGTTTTCCGAGGAAATTCCCAGATTTATTCAAATATTCGACCATCAAGTATTTGAGACCTGCAAAACGTATTTTTATTTTTCAAACAGAATCACTCTGACTGTCTTCTCTTCCACATTCACCTCATTATCCATCATGGCCTACCCTCATCCTCTCTCTGCGCTGAGCATCAGGGAGACAAATCTAGCACGAGATATTGTCAGGGAAGCGCATCCTGGCTCAACATTGTACTTTAGACAATCCTATCTCTTTGAGCCGCCCAAAGCAGAAGTCCTGAAGTTTCTACAACTTGAGCACTCTGGGAACTTGCACACGACATCGCCACGACCTGATCGTTGCGCTCAAGTGTTCTACGACATCATTGGTGGAGATCAGAAAGTTCAATATTATGAGTCGGTCGTTGATCTGACTCAAAAGACTATCGTTGAGCAGGAGGTCATCAGTCCCGAACATCAATCAAGTCTGACTATGTGAGTATCCAAGCAACTCCCTAGGCGCTTTACTAATGTGACTAGGCAAGAATTTGACACTGTCGTGAAAGCTGTTCAAGAATCCGAGTCGTTCAAGGAGAAATTGAGCAAAATCAGGCTGCCCACTGGATTCGAGCCTGTTATCGAGCCTTGGCCTTACGGTGCACCAGATATTCAAGATGGTAACACGCGCTATTTCCAAGCCCTCATTTTCGCCCGCGATACAAGAAAGGGTCCAGACACCAATTTCTACTCGCATCCAATCCCTCTAATTCCTGTCATGGATGCTAGAACAAAGAAGATTGTTCGTATCGAAGAAGCAGCCACTGGTGGCAAGGGCGACAGTTTGACGGCCAAGACGCATGCGCCCGGTCTGCTTGATCACTGCCAGTCCGCAGAGTATGTCCCCGAACTTCTTCCTGGGGGTACTCGGCAGGATTTGAAGCCTTTGATGGTCGTGCAACCAAATGGACCTAGCTTTTCTGTTACAGAGGGAAACCTTGTTCAGTGGCAAAAGTGGCGGATGCGTGTGACGTTCAATCCTCGCGAAGGAGCTGTTCTGCACGATATCCGGTACGATGGCAGGCCGATTATGTACAGATTGAGTATCAGCGATATGGTAAGTTGACTCAGTCCCCTGTTCATTAGCTGTTCTGACAACCTCTAGACTGTCCCCTACGCCGATCCACGACCGCCTTACCATCGCAAGCAAGCGTTCGACTTTGGTGATGGTGGTCTCGGCAATGCCGTTAATAATCTGACACTCGGGTGTGATTGCCTTGGAGTCATCAAGGTAGGACAATCATCTAACCTCGATTGAATTGAGTCTAACAACATCTTAGTATTTCAACGGTGTTCTTATCGACTCCGACGGAACTGCCGAAGACACAAAGAACGTCATCTGTCTTCACGAACAAGACAACGGCATCAACTGGAAACATACCGACTGGCGCACTGGCCGTGCCGTTGTAACACGACGTCGAGAACTCGTCATCCAGTTTATCATTACTCTTGCCAACTACGAGTATATTTTCAATTATAAGTTCGACCAATCAGCCGGCATTGTCGTCGAAGCCAGAGCGACAGGAATAGTCTCTGTTGTCAACATCGATCCTGGTAAGACAAGTAACTGGGGTAATATCGTTAGTCCTGGAGCTTTGGCGCAGAACCATCAACATGTCTTTTGCGTGCGACTGGATCCTGCAATTGATGGAAATGAAAACACCGTGGTTCAAGAAGAGAGTCTGCCCCTTCGGATGGATCGTCGGACAAATCCCAATGGCAACCTATATGAGGTGCGTAAGACGCAGATCACTACTTCCCAAGGCGTCGATGCAGCACCTTTCAACAATAGAGTTTTCAAGATACAGAACCTGAACAAACTCAATCCCATCACCGGCAACCCAGTAGGGTACAAGATTACCCCGCCACCAACCCAGCTCCTACTAGCCGACCCGAATAGCGTCCAAGCCAAGCGTGCTTTATTCGCCAAGCATCACCTCTGGGTTATCAGATACAAGGACCACGAATTGTATGCTGGCGGAAGGCATACACTCCAGAGCAAGATTGAAGTGGGCGGTGTCAGCGACGCAGCAGATCGCAATGAAGATGTTCTGAATCAGGATATCGTTTTGTGGAGCGTCTTTGGACTCACGCATAATCCTAGGATTGAGGATTGGCCGGTTATGCCTGTAGAGATGCTCCAGTTGCATATTACACCTTCAGACTTTTTTACAGGGAACCCGTCAATTGACGTGCCTTCGGACAAGGATATTGGATCGAGATTAACGTCTGGATGTTGTAGAGACGAAGTCAAACTCTAGATTACTTTGGAAAGTATGCATCGATAGATCAGGCGTCATATCGTTTGTTACACTATACCTTTCTTCGAAATCACTCAGTTGTCCGCTGTCCATTCATCCCGATATGAAAATGAAGAAGCCTCGTTGTGAAGTCAAGTGCGTAAGTGCTATCAGTAAGGCATTCAACTGCCGAGCCTAGCTTGAGACAATAGTCAGCTGACAGAATCCTTCATCTCCGCCCGGCTGTGCAATTGTTACCGTAAGTTCCTTTTCACCCTAAGATGATAATAGATCAGCGGCGATTACTAGACGGCGATTGCCACAAGACTATCCCTGCTAAGTGCATCGACTCGAATCGCTTCTATGTCGGTATCATGATTCCCAATATCATCTTCGATATCCTCACTGAAGCCCTCCCCGTCCGTGAGGTCTGGAATCTGCAAATGAACCGAGATAAGAAATGGGCTGTTACTACCATTTTCCTCCTCGGGGGCAGGTACGTGCTTGTTTGTTCCGACTTTGCAACTGTATGCTAACGGAAAAATTACTTAGTGTTGTGCTCGCCTCGATTGTACGCCTCGTCCTCTTCTTGATCTTCCAGACGTCCGCCAATATCACTCAGACCCTCATCTGGGGCAACCTTGCCTCGACCACCGAAATCTGCCTGGCGATCATTGGGGCTTGCCTTCCACCATGTGCACCGCTAATGAAGCGACTGCTGGCACCCATTATAGGTTCCTCGAGACCAGACGCATCTTCTGGAAACAATACCAGGAGCAAGTTCTCTGCGATACAGACAATCGGCCAAATTCCGACCCGAGAGAAAAACACTACGATTATAGAGAGAGTCAATGAGTTGAATGGGTCTTTTGAGCGCCTGGACGATACTCGAAGTTTGCAGGGGTCAACGGATGGCTTGTATGCGGATGGTTACGATGGGACCAAAAGAAAAGATGGCAAGCAAGGAAGGTGGACCCAAATACACGTCAGGCGGGAGGTGGCTGTGGAGAGCAAGTCTGACGATATCCAGATGGATACCTTTACTGCGCATAGATAAGGGGACAGTAGAGGCTAAGGCTCCTTTGAAAGACTTGCCTTCATCACGTAACAAAGGAACAGGCAGTGCTCTATTGTAGAGATTGATCTGTTTATACGCATATAATTAAAAACTCAAATGCAATGTTATCATACTTTCCAATAATAATTCCAAGTGCTGAGAACAAGACATATCTATATCTTAGTCATTGTAGAAAGAGCTGTACTACCTGGTGCTAACTGACATGCTCGGTAGACCAGGCTCCTTCATAGTAGGTGGTGGGCTGTGGTAGATACCCTGCATTTAGCGATAAAGACTCCTCCTCAGAAATAAGTCATCCGCTTGTGTGGGCAGCGATGCGGTAGGAGACCCTAAACACTTGATACTATGCGTTTCTGCGTTCAGATTTCCGCCATCAGTCCTTTCGCAAATAATCGACCAATGCTCAGAACATAAGTAAAATGGGTTATGAGGTACACCGCTGACTGTGAAAATCTTTGTCCCTTGGGAAAACTCTGAATAACAGGCTTCGCAACGCAGTGCTTTGCGGATGTAGCTGAACATGCCGCTGTGATCTAAGACGTCCACTGGTGTCCTCTGCAGCCGCAGGAGGCATGCCGCAAGGTCCCAGTTGTTGTGCCAGACTGATTGTCTGAAGAGTTCCTCGTGGGTATACTCAAGACCTGATGGGACAGATCTTCCAAAGAACTGTTCCACGAGGGGCGCAAAGTCTTGCCTTGTCCTCAGAACAGGGATTATAAGGTAGAGAAACGTTCTTTGAATAGTTGTCCTGTGTAAAGGAACTATCCCGCCGTAGGTTGATAGTTGATGGATAGAGTCCTTGAGTTTTCTCATGTCTTCCTTGTTGGCCTTTTGACCTGCGTCTCTCATCTCAAGTGACATTCCTAGATTCTGAAGTAGAGAGAGGGTGAGCTGAGTTCGAGCCTCCCAGGAATATGCTCCCCCGAGTTTAGATCGATAATTCTCGAAGAACCTCGGCAAATGCTTGCTGAGGTCTCTGAAACTTCCAGGAGGATACCGCAGGGCAACCTCAACGAGAATGTCGAATATTGATCTTGAGCACCTGGTCCTAGCCTCGAACAGTTCTCTCATACTGATCCGATATGCTTCGCCCCAAGACACTGCTGTGATAGTCGTATTCTTGTATCTAACGTTCTCAGCCAATGATACAAGAACCTGCAAGTACGGATGGTCTTCTGGGCAATATCCTTCGGAAAGAACATTGCAAATATCCTCTTGTAGTGCATACCTGGGCTGGTCTGCGCATCCACACTCCTTCTTCTCAGCGAAGTCTATAAAAGCGGGAAAGTATGACATTCCCCGCGCAATTGACTGTGCAACCTTCCACATAAATAATGCGTGGTCCAGTTGAGGCAACACTGAGGAAAGGCATCCATTGGCGCAAGCCTTGTGGTTTTTCCAGGCTGCTAGCGTGTGCAGAAGCTCTCGCAGCCGTCTATCCTTTAGGGTGTCTTCGGAAACTAGCATAAAGGCACGACAGGAGAGCCCCGGGTTGCCAGAATAATGAGCGTAGAGATAAATGAACCAAGGTTCATAGTCGTGCAAGAACTGAAGTAAGGCTGGAGGGAAAGGAAATTTGTTGAAATAGCAATCCCTGAGTTTATTTTTCCACTCTTGATCTCGCCAGGGAACATTTCGAGAGTAAGTGATGTTGCCACGGAGAAGGTTTCCCAGGAGTTTCCATGTAGGCTCATTGCCCGCTCTATCGAACTGGATTCTGTGGTTGAACCAATTCACATTTGCGTATTCATAGAAAGGAGACTGGGTGGCCGTATCGCGTATGGTAGGCTGTCGGTTTGACAGGTAAGGCGCCATGGTATTGGTCGGTGATACGGTCTCTGACTGTTTCGGCCCAGGAAGTAGTAGGCGGCTCCAGCGAGAACTCAGACCATCTTTCACAGGAGGCTGAGGAGTCTGTGTGGATGGTTTACCGTTGTTTGGGGCGATAGCGAAGGGTTTTACATTGAGAGACCTTTCATCTTCTGACGTTGTTTGGAAGTTGTCAAGGCTGATGTAGGTGATGCAAATCTCACCGGCGAGCTGGTGGCACTTCGATGTCTGGATATGAAGGGCACTGAATTCCCCATAGCCGGTCGTCAGGAGGAACTCACGAACGATTTGGTGACTGAAACGCACAGTGTTGTCGGCTTCGTCCACCTCAACAAAGCCCTCACACCAATCAGGGAGACAACCAATGTCACCGATTAAATCGTCTTGGCAAAAAGTGCGCTGTCCGACTCTAATAGATAACGCTTCCTGGAGCTGAGGTAGTGTCAGAGGCTGCAAGGCTGCTTCCAGCCATGCAAACGTTTTCTTCGCGATATTTTGGTGTCCCTTCTTCAAGATCCGCCCAAGCGCACGGTCGAATGTCTCTGTCAGGTCAGCTGGCATCTCTCCGAGTGCTTGTCGAACGTGATTATCAGAGGTTCTGGAGCAGATGTCTTCAATGGAGAAGAATGCCCATGGGAATCTGTTCAGAGGCATGGGTCATTACTAGATCATCGTCATTTGATCTGCATGGCTTTACTTACATTCCCTGTTCTTTCGACACAATAGTTGCGAGAATCTCATTGACTATGTCTGGGTTTTCTAGTACCAGTTCCTCGTCTGAGAGCTTCTCATTGATGATGTCTCCGGCATACGTGCAGATGTCCGCGCTTGTATGAGACGAGCCCGTAATTGATCGGAGACAGGCAGGGAAGGTGCCGTCCATGACCTTTATGGATGTATCCCTTGAAGACACCAGAATTCTCATTGGAGGGGAGTTAGGAGACGAGTTATGAACGTCTAAAAAAAACTGCAAGATAGCTGCTTGTTGGTAGGAATCGCACTCGTCCAGCCCGTCGAGCACAATGAACCACTCATCAATGAGCAATGGCACCATCGCATAGAGTGCTATAAGAGCTGCCTTGGGAGGCACATCTGATTTGGTTTGTGCCAGCAGTTCATCGATATTGGAGGTTAGCTTAGGGTCGAGCTGATCAAAGTTGAGAGCAGATAACACCTGCTGGAGACATGAGCGAATGACAGTCCAAGCCTTCAGGCTCTCCGGATCGTCGAAGCGAAGAAAAGCAAACGAAGTGAATGGCTTGGGCAGGGGGACTTGGCACAATTTCTCGACGACAGATGTTGCTAACACAGTCTTCCCAGAGCCTGCCTTTCCAGTTAATTGAAGAACGGGATGGGCTTTACCTGTGACCCATTCCTGATACTCATCTGTCTGAAAGATCCATTCAGCTGTGCCGATATGGCGCTTGTTTCGCTGCCTGTTGAATGTTGATGTGAATTTGAAAGATGTGAGCTTTTGAAGGAGGCAACGTCGTCGATGCCCTGCCATCTCCTTCCGCTTTTGACTTTGGAAGAGACGCATTGGGGTAGTAGGCCTGGGAGACATTGGCATTACCGCTTTCTCCTGGTTTGGGCTACCGAGCTGTGCCTTGGCGTGTTCAATTTTGGTTTGCACGATTGTACCGTTGGTCCTGATAACTTCAACATAGCTTTGAAGTTCGTTGTAAAATGAATTGGCCGTCGCCGTCCAATCCTGCGATGTAGCTACGACATATGCATAAGTATCCGAATTGCAATGGGACTGGTCCAACTTACTAGATCGGCCAATGACCGTAAGAATCATCTTACAACAAGTGATCATACTTGTATAAAGTTGACAGATTGGGCCTTGTAGATGGGAAGGGCTGTTCAGAATTACTTGATACTCAGAAGAGATCGCACATAGCGGGCTAAAGCCATGAAGTTGTTCCACAAGAGACTTGAAGTAGGATGTAAATTTGGCGAGTAACTGGGACTCTGGGATTAGTGAGAAGATAAGTCTGAGAGTATTACACGCATACCAAGAAGGTTAGCTTAGCAGATCCCCAGAGGAGTCCAGACATCTTAGAATTGGGTTCCATAAATGTATCGACAGCTGGTAACAAGTGTCCGATTGTCTGCAAGAATGGGACAAGTCTGGTAGCAACTCGCCTCCCTCGGCGACTTGCATCGATCTCCTCTAGTTCAGTTGTGAATGCGATAATCGATTGCGCGTCGTGGGGGGAGCTTGCCAGCTCTTGTAGAGTTTTGCGATCATCTTCAGTTAGGATAGATTGAAAGTCGTGAACTGTAGTATCCAGTTCTTTGACAGGAAGTGGCATGTCCTGGGCAGCTCCAGCGGCTGGAGCGGCAGTCTGTTGAGGCGAGCGGTTGCGAGAGGGCATTTTTGACCTAGTTTTGGTAATGAAGACTTTGTGTATGTTGAGGGAAATCACGAAAAGAAGGAAAGGAGGACGGTAGCACCTTTTTGATGATCTGATGTTTTCACAGCCTGATCCGTGACTTGACATTACGTATCATAGTACGCAGGGTTAGTATGAGACAATCCCTCCACAGCCTGGTTTGGGACTTGACGAGAAGTACCTCGCAATGCACTGACCTGATGATAAGATATTATCACAGCCTGATCTGTGACTTAAAACGAAGTACCACCGCGCTTACAGCACAAGCCTGGTTGGAGGATTCGACGTGGCAAGGCAGAATTGTCAAAGCGCATCATGTGCCCTGAAACGGTTCTGGCTGCGTTTTTGGTCTGTCTGCCGTGTCGTTACAGCATAGAGATTGATCTCAACTGGTCAAGACTCCAGCATCCTACCCAATACTGTATACCAATACGAGGTATGATATATTGGGTGGGTCTTACATACGCAAGAGGAAGTCCAGATCCCAGCAATCTGTAGCACAGCGATTGAATGTAAGATGTAGACTGCATATGTTCATTTCGAACAGACCTTCATTACAGATGTACAGTAACCTTAGAAGAAGTAGCAGGACATGGATATGTTTGACATTAAACTGATAGCCATTACAACACTCGAAGTGATTGTGTCACCAGCACTTTTTCACATGTAAAAACCACGTATTTCTCATAGCCTGTTGCTAAAAGGAAGGATCAAACTGAATGAACTGACCCTCCATTGATGATTGTGACTTTGTTGGTCAGCAGTGTGCGACAAAGAAATATCCATTGCTACAGTATGATTCGACAAACATATACTGAGCTCAAATGTATTATAGCCTGAATTGTAAAGTGGTAATGTAGAACATTGGCAGTATAGATTACGTCGTCAACCAACGCCAAGATCAGGATCATCAAAGCGGCTAGTGTCTTGTGAGCTTCCCACTGATATGTAATTGGTTGATTGAGAGGATCCCTGTTTTCAGCCGCTGAAAAGCGTACCCCGCTCTACGCGACGTACCTGGTTACGCGAATCTTACCATTGTCCCCTAGCAAAATTCAAGACGCGTTGCTGTGGCTGCACAAGATCCTGGCCTGGAAAGTGGACTATTACTGGATAAGGAGCATGTTAGGTGCCCGTACAAGCCACGCAATGGAGCGCGGAGCGGAGAAGGGCTTATCCAGACAGGCACGGCGGCAAAACTCGCATATGATGCTTCTTATATTGAACAGAATGCAGTAGGTTTATGGAGAAAACAAGAAGAGAGTGTATTTGTGAAACAGCATTTTTGTGCCTTTACCTGGGAAGTTTCAACACTTAGTTTTGATGCTTATGATTATGTTTTTAAGTTTACAAGTGCTTCCTACAGGGTAGTTAGCAGTTTACAGCAAGAATCACTGTTGAAAGTCTTCACGCTTAGATAGTCTGGTAAGTAACCTACTTATCTCTAGGCAGACCACAATTTGCAGTGGCTTTCTACACAGAAATCGAGAATCCTCTACCGGTTTACCGTTGCCTTGATGGGAAAGCCAAGTATCATGTGGCAAGGGTTTCTCATAATAGAATGAACTTTACTTGGGATTGATTGAATGCAGCTCGGGAGGAAGCGACAATGTTGGACAAGGCATCTTTTGAACTCTATTTGATTGCTTGGTGACGATCAGTTTTACTTTTCGAAAAGAATATCCTCAAAGAATAATAGCGCCAGTGCTTTCGCAAGGTCCTCTTCGATCCTGCTCTAATACAAGATGGGCTACTCCATAATCGCTGGACACACGTCGATACGGCTACTGACATTAGCTACGGTCGTATTGTATCGTCAATAAACAGTACCGGTCACTTAAAGGTCAAGGTACCACACTGAGTCCCTGGAGCTGACTACTTAATTCACTGACTTGAATGAAGCCTTGTGTCTATTTAAGGTATTTGAAGGTCAAATCGTACAGTTTAAATCAACAGAAACCTTGTGTATTTATTGGTCTATACAATGAGCCCTGTAACTATAGCATTGTACTAACCATAGAGACCATATAGTTTGAGTTACAGCTCGCTCAAGTAGAGGCTCTTTGCGTGAATAGCGGTCATAAGCAAGCAGCGACAAGTCCGATGTACGGAACCCCCCATAGGTAATAAGCTCAGCAGCACCCCTTCCACAGGCGAGAGCCTGTTGGCTTCCATGTCCCGAAAAGCCGACACAAAACATCAAGTTGGACACCTCTGTGTGGGGTCCAATAATGGCATTGTGATCAAACGTGTTTAATTCGTAGTGACCCATCCATGAATGCGTAAGCTTGGCCGAAGAGAACTGAAGGATGCTTTTCTTCAGGACAGGGAGCATCTTCTGCATAGCTAAAGTCGTCTGGATCAACCGCCATGTCCGGGCCAATAAGAGGGCAGCCAACCGGATAATCATTCTTCCCATAGGAACGCATGTGGACCCCTGTAGGATCGATGGTAAGAGGCAAGTCTTGGGGAAGAGGCTCATCCACCGAGAAAATTTATGTATATCGGCGTCGAGCTTGATGGGAAAATCCACTCCGGCAAGACGTGAGACCTGAGCTGCACGAGTTCCTGCGGCATCGATTACCGTGCCGATAATGATAGTCTCGCCTGTCTTGAGAGTAATCGACGTGATCTTGTTGTCGACACTGGTCATGCTGTTGACCTCATTGTTTATGTAGTCAGCCCCAAATGTTTGGGCTCGCTTGCGAAGGCTCTGAACCATACCGAGAGCATCAAAAGCACCTTCGTCAACAGTATTAAGGCTGCCCGCTTGTATGTCTTGGAATGCAAAGAAAGGATACTTGGCAGCGATCTCTTCTGCATTGACAATCTTGGTGCCAGCACCACACGCCGCCTGGAGCTTCTGATGTTCCTCCAGAACAGCAGCAAACTCCGGTGTGTCTGCGAGGTAGAGGTACCCGAAGTTGCGAATGGGAATATCGGGAATGCCGTCTCCTTCCTCGCACTTGAGATTCTTGCGGAAGTCTTTAACAAATTCAGCTGCATACTGAGTAATCTTAACGTTGATCTCCGTAGCAAACTGTTGTCGCATGCAATTGTTGCTGGCATGGGTTGCTAACTAGGCAAGCGTAGGGTCTTTCTCAACGACGAGAACTCTGCCCTTAAAGTCCGGGTTGGAAACAAGGAACCAAGCAATGGCCGAGCCGCTTGTTGCACCTCCTACAATGGCCACATCATAGGCGGAAGATGAAGGGTGCTTGGGAAAGGTCGTCATAGCTACTATTTACCGTGACTCAGTAAAGATATGTAAATAAAGGCTCTTCAGTTAAAGGTAGTGATAAATAAGTGGAAGTCGATAGCCTCAAGACTGGGAGGAATATGTCTTTGAATTCCGAGACATTGTTTCGGGGTTGATCTGGGTACGCTTATTTACGGAAGCACTCATTTATAAGCATGGGACAACTTGAAAAAGTTCAAGCCAAAAGTGGCCCTGTTCCCGTTCCATATATACATCTATAATTTCTAAGGCAGGTATCCGCGTGATCGGATTTGTAAACATACAGCAGGCTTTCATTGGGAATCAACAAGTAACCTGTCTAGATTTTCTGGGCCCAGGATCTGGAGTTAATCGGGTAGTAATGGAGTTCCGTATACCCTATGGAACTCCGCGGGAAGTACTAACCCAAAGTGGATACAGTCGATACTCCGTATCTGTTAAAGTCTTACAGAGGGCCATGTGCAAAGCGCCACGCGATAGTTGAGCCGCCATGCGATTTGGAGCCACAGGTTGACTATTCTCTTTCAGTCCATCAATCTCCCAGATCCAGCCATGAATACTGCGAGTTAGGCGCGTAGGCGCAAAGGTGTTAGAGCTTTAACAGTACATCCGTGAGGCCATAGACTGATAGTGAAGTCATAGCCTACGACTTCTGCGTCTTGAGAAGGATTAAGTGCAACTCGGAAAAGCCGACGTGCTCTAACTGCAAGCTCTACGGCGTCGACTGTCAGATCTCTGACGTCACCAACGCGGGCAGACAAAGAGTAACAGCAGCCCAACCAAGTCCAACTAATTCATCCCCCTCAGCATCACAGTGGGTTTCAATGAAGGATCGGTAGCAGATACATAGGCTTAGCTAATTACAAGTAGGGACACTTCGGTTGAAACGCGTCTTGCAGCAATTGAGTCACGGCTCGACCAGATCATTGCCTTCAACTCGTATCCTATCAGCGCGAGATGCTCTTTGAGTCTATCAGAGCAGAAAAGAATGGGATAAAGCCATCCTACTGGCTAGAAATGCCTCCAAGCTGCTCCCTCCGGTATGCTCTCGCTACATCAGTCTTCGTGATCAGTAACACGCAGTCACCAACATATTCGGCTTCGCTGCAGATGCCTGTTCCATGTTTCTCATGAGCGGTCGTCCAGAGGAAGCTCTATAGCAGCTGGAATTCGGTCGGGGTTTAATCCTCAGTTATCCAGTCGATGGCAAGAGCGATATCTCTATCATGAAAGAGGATCCCGAAGCCTGTGAGCTAGTTGAAGGCTACGAGACTCTTCGAAATCAGCTATCCCGAGCCTCTGAAGCTGATAAGCCTTCTGGAAGACGCGACCAATTGGTTGACGAGATAGAAAAATGCACCCAAGACATTCGCACGCATACCAAGTTCAGGAGATTCCTTCTGGGGCCTTCAATTGAGGAGATCAAGCGCACTGCACCAGACTGCCCCATCGTCATTATCAACGTCACTGACATTGCTTCTCATGCAATCATTGTTTTTCAGGGCGAGGTAACGAGTCTAGCCTTAGAAGAGGTTGTAATCGAGACAGCTCCTCCAATGGTCCGAAAGCGACTGGAACGACATGGCCTTGCCTCTCGTGGGGAACTATTGCCGGATACCGCTAGAGACATTATTGCCCTACCAGAAGAGGACGATGATGACTCCGACTTTCTATCGTGGCTGTGGATTAGTTGTGTGAGACTGACGCTTGCCAAATTGGAGTCACCTGGTCTTGAGCTGAATGAGGAACAACGCGTGTGGTGGATCGGAACAGGCGCGGCTGGCTCATTCCCCTTCCATGCGGCTGGTATGCACAGCAGCTGTCCAAGAGAATGTACAATGATGAAGGTCATCTCGTCCTACGCACCAAGCATCAAGACTCTCAAGTTCTCCATGAGCCAAAGTACCGAGACCATTCATGCACAAGGATTAAACAGTATTCTCTTTGTGGGAATGCCAACAACGCCGGGTGGCTCGGGTCCGCTACCAGGAGTCCTCGAGGAAGAGTCAGTCATAAAGGATGTATGTGCGAACAAGTACACATTTGAAGCTCTCCAGCATCCGACTGCTGATGAGGTGCTCGAAGAACTGACAAAGTCAAAGCTGGTTCATTTTGCGTGTCATGGATCATCGGACCTGAAAGTCCCGTCAGATAGCCACCTACTACTTCAGAAAGACAACGACATTGGCCCAGTTGTCGATCGACTCAGTGTGGAACGGCTCTCCAAATTTAGTGGAAAAGATCGCAGTTTTCTCGCATTTCTCTCAGCCTGTTCCACTGCCGAAGTAAAGGTGGCGAGTGAACTTGCCGATGAAGCCATTTATCTAGCAAGTATCTTCCATGTCGCTGGCTTCGCTCATACTATTGGCGCTCTTTGGTCTGCTTCTGGCAAAGCCTGTGTTCAGGTAGCTGGGGAATTCTATAGGCACTTATTTGAGGATGAGGAGGGCGGGTTGTCGAATGATAAGGTGGCAAGGGCATTGCACTTGGCTGTTCGGAAGGTCACAATGGCTGACGATAGACCTGAAATATGGGGCCCGTTTGTTCATTACGGGGCATAGAAATGTGTCTATATAGAATTGTTACAAGCTTCCTGGCAGGTGGGTATCAGAGGTTTGTCCTCCAAGGCTTAGAGTAAAGAAATAAAGCAGGCTAAACTACAGCCCAAGTTAACATAAGGTGACCAAAATATTCTGTCTCGTATACTGTCAGCGGCCAGTTCTTCTGATACCCTGACGCCTGGGAATAGAGACTTCGTCGGAGAGGTAGCTGTAAAGAAAAGAGTCAGCGAATAAGAAGAAAGGTCAGACCGCACAAACAAGCTATCTGCTTTCAGCTTTTGCCGATCACTGCGATCAGACACTTAAAGTGGGCTCAGTCTACTGTCATTGGCAGTTTTATTATGTTCTGACCTATCAGATAAAGATTTGTCGATCTTGTCTCAGCAACGTAAGCCAGTGACGGAGACGGCAAAACATCCTCTTCATTGATAAAGAGTCCATTCCCCCTTATCGCGGCCTTTGAAACTTATCTCCTTCAGCTTCTGAATCTTGCCAGCATATTTTCTCAACTTCAATCTCAGCCACCTACACTCACTCAATCGGTTCATCATGACGACGACTGTTGAGATCTCTGACATTGTACTTTGTCAGGAGCATATTCTAGAAGTGGTACAAGATCTCTTACCGGCAAGCTTTGCAGGGTTCTAACCAATATTAGTGCGATGATTGTAATTTCGATGGACGTGAGGAGAACGATGCTTTTTATGGGGTGCGTATTGTAAAATCTTCTGCCCCATTCAAACTACTTACTCTAGTCTGTAGTTCGACACCATCGACCGCGATGCTGTTGAAGTTCCTCCAGTCACCCGTGACGACAGTGGTGTATACTTGTGCGATAAACACCACAGCGGATGTTAGATATTACTCGTTTCTCTATATTGTTCAGCATGTATTGACTGGATCTATAGCTTGCCCTCAGTGCTTCGGCTGGAAAAAGCAAATCACTCGAGCTCGGATCCAAGCTAAGAGAGCTGGGAGGGGATGAGCTGATGTTTTACTGTTCGATACTAGCTATATGACAGGAATCCTTCTGTTGCTTTATGGCTTGATCCAACTTAGCTTGATTCCAGGGAATCGTTTCTATTCATAGTCAAATTATCCCAGTTTCCATCAACGCTTCTTACTACCCTCTCTATTCATGGCATCCTGTGTCGAGGTTGGATTGACATGGACTTTGTCCTTATCTCCGTCACTCTTATGAGTCCCGTACCTGATCCAATTATTGCTTTCTCCTCTTTACAACCCCGTTCGCTTCCTTACACAGGGATTCCCAACGTATACCAACAAAGGTGAATGTCTTTGCATTCTTAGACACTCGTCTCAGGTGTTCAGGCCCATTGAAGGCCATTCTTCCAGGGACAGTGAGAATCAGGTAATCCGTGCTTATGAATCTGACATTCGGGTCAAGTCTACCCTCCATAGATCTCAGTACACAATCCTCCATCCCGACGTACTGGGGAGGGTCGAAGCGTCTCAAGTCACAGCCACTGAATACGTTGAAGTAGATGTGGCCTTGAATATTCAGCTTCTTGTCATCATGATTAAAGAGATTATTCCTGTCTTCGTCATCCAATTATCCGCCGTGTAGGATCTCATCATCTCCCAGGCTTATAGGTACACCAAGGTTCGTTTCTTTGCTGAGGTCGTAGAAATTGATGTATGCTGTTGGGAAGTAGTCGTCCCACCAAAGCTCGGTACACTCCAGAAAAAAATAGAGATCAAAATGCCTATTCGTAAGAAGGTCAAGTTCAGCAGGCTGGTCGTTATCTCTCCCTGGTTCTTCAAGCTCTTTGAAAACTCCAAGAACCTTGCTCTCCTTGTCACGGTCCAGCTTCAGCCGCTCTTGCTTTTCTTCTTCTTTTCGAACCCGCGCATCCCTTAAATCGTGTTTGCGCAGGCTTCGATGTGCCTTCACTCTATAACAATGAGCAGCATCTGGGCCAGTGTATTTTCCGTCTCGCAGTTTGCTCTCGCTAGGTTCCCAAAGCTCGTCACAGTGACAATCAATGTCTTGTTCGTCGCATTTGCAATCAGGTTATTCGTCATCCAGATCTTGATCCCCAAGCTCGGAAAGATCTTTGTCGTAATCTTCACTTAGGGGAAATGTGCTTGCCCTGTGTTTCAGGATTCGGCAGTACCACTGTGGAGCGCCATTTCCGGCGGCCACTTGCGACATTGCATGTCGTTGTGAAGGGTTTTCGGCTTCTTCAAGATAAAATCGGCCCTCGCTGCGTTTCTTTTTCTTTGAACGCGTCATTGTATGTTGTGGAAAATCTTAAAGGGTGTTGCAGTCTTGGATTTCACTGCAACGGAAGGTGGTGTTTCTCTTTACCACCTGGAACTTCTTTGATCCGGTCAGGCTAAGAGAGCTAGTACAATATGTCGGCTAAGTCACTTCCCCGATTCCAGTCCAACTCGCCAGTAGCATGTTAATATTCGGCAAGTACATACTGTCACGAAAGTGCACCAGCAACAACAATGCTACGAAGGCATACACTGTGCAAGACCTCAATTCTAGACCGTTCCACGCCTTACGTCTATATTGCCTCCGACCACTTTTACTTCTTGACTGCTGAAGGTGGATGAACGGAACAAATGGGGATCAAAGACAACTGGCCAATACATCTTTGAGGAAAGAGAGCGCCGCGAAATGTCGGAGATTCGGACGTTCGGCCTTTCAACAGTCCGACCGTTCTGTTTTAAGGTTAAAACAGTATCATGGTTAGCAACTTAGCCGTTTCCCAACACTCGGATCAAACTACTGCAGGTTCTCACACTACCAATCTGCCACACACCATCTCCATAATGTTTTATAAGGTTTCCAATATTTGCAAAAGTCTCGCGACTCCGAAGTAGAATTCAACAACACCCTCAAAGTTACCGTACGTCTACACACATGCGAGGACGAAGGAACGCAAGCAACAACAAGTGAGCACACCACCGCCTCTGCAGAGCTGACAGCAGTCAAAAGTTGAATCATGGTGTTGAACCACATGGTACTAATGCAAAGCACTATTTGCATAATGCAGGGGATGCTGCACAAATGGACCTCTACAATGCAGTATTGAACCCTGGATTGACTACAGATGCCAGCCAGCCAATTGAACGGACGATGGTGGTGATGATACATCGTGTTTCTATGTCCCGCAATCATAGATCGGTAGATACCATTTCAACACGTACGTCTTACAAACTATTTGTACTCCCACGTCAAAAAGCGAATAAACTTCAATAAATACAAGCCCAATCTCTTGTTGGAGGGATGTGTGATATTTGTTATCTCAGCTATTGACAGCAAGCATGTCTGCAGAATCACAATGTCGGGACCGAGTGACAAGCCTTCGGCATGTAAGAAAGAAATGGGACCGATCGAACGATCAAGAGCTGAACATGATAGGTGTGGTGCCACGGAACACGATACCATCTGTCTTAGAGAATAATTGCGCCTAAGATGCCACAAACAGGGCCCCTTGTCACAGAGGTCAGAGTGTGTTCGGGGAATGTGGGTATTGCGACACCATCACTCTGTTTCTACATACCATCCAGCTATAATAATACATGTAAACTCTTGTTTCTCAGCACGTGGCATCTAGTCTTGGCACGGTTGAAAGGTGTCTTGATGGAAACCTCGCAGTCGGAAACAAGCATCTGTCTCATGAATCTATTTGCCACTCGAGAATTGACCAAGACCTGTCAGTAAATTTGCCATGCCTCAATTGACTGTAAAGAGTAAGCTGACACCACGGCCGGTGTATCGAGGATCATTTGGCATCAGAGTTTCCACTGTCTAATGCAAGAGGCTTCGCTTAGCATAAGTTCAAATTCAAATCAGTGCGATCAGATGTGGTGTTTTTGTTAAGAGCACTTTTACACACTCTCAGCTGAGGAACGTAGCTCAGCCTTTGACGAGACTATACGACTCCGCAGATACAAGATTTGGCAGAGCGTACCGACTTGGAGGGACATCGTAGATCTCGATCGAACTACCTGTCGAACCACAACCGAATCATATATCAACGATCCTTAGAGAAAGCAGTCCAACACCAGACTATGAGAGTGTGAAGGCTTTCGGTGTTTGCGGGGTTAAGACCTAAGAGCGCAGTCCCCGTTGAATACGAAAGGTGGCTGCTTCGGATGAGCGAAGTAATTGGAGGCTATTCGGCTTATCCAGCTCATCAAGACATCAATAGAATCAATCTTCAGCCGCAGGAACTTGCCACTCATGCAACCACAGTTTGCCGAACGGTTAAATGGGCTTTCGGGATTATGTCTCAGGTTGATATCATCAAGGTTCAATAGCAGCATTTTATGCATATTTCATGCATAATTACCGTTGAATGAGCCCCCGAGCGTTGTCCACTGCGTCAATAAGACTTAGCGGGTAGGGAATTATTGAAGCATAAAGCCACATGCATTCGGCTTCAACGTCTCATGTTCTAGCCTGAATGAGACAACCACACATTTCTACCAGTCGCAGCTGTTCTAGAGCTGAAAGGTGGATCTAGTTTATTGGAGATTGAGTTCATCATCGTTCGATAGTGCGGTCGTAAAGGGAAATTCTGTGGGGAAGGGAGAAAAGCCAAGTGCCACAACGGGGAAACATGATCAGAGAAAAGAGTTAGTGTAAACTCAAACTCTCCATACGTAATGCACATCATCCGCCAATTTATTGCGTTAGCCGTTGCAAGAAGGGATGACGGGAATTAAGCTGAATGTTCTGGGCGTTTTAGCAGCCAAACCTCTATTTATCTAATCGAAGTTGCAATTGGAGGAGTCCTGCTAAGTTGTTATACTCTGAGGGTGACAGAGGAAAGCCACACGATGGTCTAGATCTCGACGTGTGTGTAAGACATAACGTGCCTACTACGTGTTGCATGGTAGATGCTGCTAGCAGTCGATCAAGCAATTGGTTGCTCCTTGCATAAGCGTGGTTGGGACAACATCAACCTCCTTGAACTGGAAGATGGATGTGTAGATGCATTGCAATTACTCTATACAGTAGAAGTCGGAATCTTACAGACAGGTAAGTGGAAGTTGCCCCAAGCATAAAAGGAAGCTATTCCTCTCTCCAAAACTCAAGATCATCAACACTCCAACTCAAACAACTCAACATTCTTTACTACTACAATCGTTATTACAAACAAGCCAAGTCAAGACCTAGCGTCTCAATATGAAGCTGGCAGTCGTTGCTCTCCTTACTGCTGTGCCAGCCATTGTGGCAGCACCAGTTAACTCCAATGCTCCGGCCAGGCGAGATGAACATGTCGCCGTCAGACGATCCATTCCTGTCTCTCGATATGGCAGAAGATGGTCTAACAATGGTCGTCAGAGATTCGATGATGACTCTGATGAAGAGAGAGGTATGAGTGGTGGCGGTCGTGGCGGTAGAGGAGGCTCATCAGGAGGTGGTCGGGGTCGAGGAGGTCGAGGTGGCCCGGGAGGTTCCGGAGGCCGCGGTGGCTTTGGTGGCAACTATGGAAACAGGCCCGGTAGTCCTCAGAGACAGCCTTCACGAGGCAGACCCGGCAGCCCTGTAGGTGGCAAGCCAGGTGGCAGACCCAACAGTCCTGGCGGTCGACCCGGTCAGGGAGGTCCTGGACGGCAACCTTCCCGAGGTCGACCCAGCAGCCCCGGCGGCCATCCTGGTGGTCAACCAGGCGGTCGACCTGGTCAAGGAGGCCCTGGAAGACAGCCATCACGGGGCAGACCCAGTAGTCCCGGTGGTCGTCCTGGAGGAGGTAAGCCAGGTAGTCCTAGTCAACCTGGCCAAGGAACTCCTGGAAGGCAACCCTCACGAGGCAGACCCAGCAGCCCCGGTGGTCAACCTGGAGGTCGACCTGGAGGAAACCGACCAGGCAGTCCAGACGGAAGAGGTCCTGGTGGTCATCCTAATCAAGGAGGCCCAGGACGACAGCCTTCACGAGGTAGACCTAGCAGTCCTGGTGGTCGTCCTGGAGGAGGTAAGCCAGGTAGTCCTAGTCAACCTGGCCAAGGAACTCCTGGAAGGCAACCCTCACGAGGCAGACCCAGCAGTCCCGGTGGTCAACCAGGCGGTCGACCTGGTCAAGGAGGCCCTGGAAGACAGCCCTCACGGGGAAGACCTAGTAGCCCTGTAGGAGGCAAGCCGGGTGGTCAACCAGGCGGTCGACCTGGTCAAGGTGGCCCTGGAAGGCAACCCTCACGGGGCAGACCCAGTAGCCCTGTAGGAGGCAAGCCGGGTGGTCAACCTGGTCAAGGTGGCCCTGGAAGACAGCCCTCACGGGGCAGACCCAGTAGCCCTGTAGGAGGCAAGCCGGGTGGTCAACCTGGTCAAGGTGGCCCTGGAAGACAGCCCTCACGGGGCAGACCCAGTAGCCCTGTAGGAGGCAAGCCGGGTGGTCAACCTGGTCAAGGTGGCCCTGGAAGACAGCCCTCACGGGGAAGACCCAGTAGCCCTGTAGGAGGCAAGCCGGGTGGTCAACCAGGCGGTCAACCTGGTCAAGGTGGCCCTGGAAGACAGCCATCACGGGGCAGACCCAGTAGCCCTGTAGGAGGCAAGCCGGGTGGTCAACCTGGAGGCAGGCCTGGTAGTCCAGATGGCAGAGGCCCTGGGCAGCCTGGACAAGGAAATCCAGGACGACAGCCGTCACGAGGTAGACCTAGCAGTCCCGGAGGTCGTCCCGGAGGTCAACCAGGTGGTCATCCTGGCCAAGGAGGTCCCGGAAGACAGCCATCACGAGGTAGACCTAGCAGTCCTGGTGGCCAACCTGGTGGTCCTGGTGGTCCTGGTCAGGGAGGTCCTGGAAGACAACCTTCGAGAGGTAGGCCCAGTACTCCTGGAGGTCAGCCCGGCGGCAGTACTGGTCAACCTGGAGGTAACAACGGAGGTCAACCAGGAGGCAACAACGGAGGCAGTACTGGTCAGCCCGGAGGCAACAACGGAGGCAATACAGGTCAACCAGGAGGCAATACTGGTGGTCAACCTGGAGGTAACAACGGAGGTCAACCAGGAGGCAACAACGGAGGCAGTACTGGTCAGCCCGGAGGCAACAACGGAGGCAGTACTGGTCAACCAGGAGGCAATACTGGTGGTCAGCCCGGCGGTAACAACGGAGGTCAGCCCGGAGGCAACAACGGAGGCAATACAGGTCAACCAGGAGGCAACAACGGAGGCAATACAGGTCAACCAGGAGGCAATACTGGTGGTCAACCAGGAGGCAACAACGGAGGCAATACAGGTCAACCAGGAGGCAATACTGGTGGTCAACCAGGAGGCAACAACGGAGGT